>JADGJF010000109.1:0-35081 GCA_027596845.1 Quaeritorhiza haematococci | reverse complement strand
CCCCCGGACTTACGTAGTCTTGAAAGTCCACTGCGGACGCCCCGTGCATCAGGCAGCACACCCCCGGTAGTGCCGAACCACATCCAAGCTGTGCAAGCAAACCTTTTCAGTATTGTGCGTTTCAAATGTGACGTACAAGTCCAAAAAGAAACTAAACCTTACCTCTAGTACCCGCTTTCCTTGTATCAGATTTCGGTTCGCGTGTAAATAGTTTACCAAATCGAACGAGCATTCCCAAGTCTTCAATCCGCCTATAGCAGCGTAAAATCAGTAACAAGACTCTCCAGCACACGAAACAAGACCAAAACTATCATATCCCCACCCACCTTCGTAAACTCCGGATATTAAGTCCGTGTTGGCGACGATCGCGTCGGCTAACCGTTTGGTATCAACATCCGCATTTCCACCATCCTCCATATCGTCAGCACTCGCAATTTCGAACTTCACATCGGCTACGTTCCGTTTCAACAAGACGCAGCTGGGGGAGCACGGAACCGATTCCACAATTACAGTTTGAACCTGCATGTCTTTCGTGAGGACGCTCGTTTTTAATACTGCGATATTATGTGCTCTATCGGAACGTGAATACTCACTTGGTTCATATCGGGCTCGAGCTTTTTGGCTGACGCACGAGCAACCTGGGGGGACTCGTCAGTGGAGTCCATGCTAGTTGTTGGCTCTTCATGGGTGGCATCACTCTCGTCCTGGGCATTGTGCACAGAGTGTCATATGTTAGAAAGTCTCGTTCTTCTACAAGACAGCGAAGGTAGTCATTCCCAAGCTCACCGCAACGAAACCAAATCGGAACATTTTTGTGTTCGGCGACAAAAACAAAAAAACCCAAAAAATCTTTGAACCCCGCACGAAGGGACGCACACCAGGACACACACCACGAAATGAGGGAACCACCCACGACGAAGACGGCCAACGATGGCCCCATCCCACAGCATCTGGTATGGCGAAGAGACGGGAACAATGACTAGGACTTCCGGCCAAAACTCTCAGTGCTCACCTTCCTGTTTTGATGTTTGCACATGCTAGGGCGACATCATGAGCTCTCGTGAAGTGAAGACACTACTCCCAAAAGGATTCTCGCCGCTAGAAAGGATCTTGTTAACAGCAAACGGGAACGTTCAACGCATATTCAGGCACGGTTTGGGAACAATCCAATATGTACGCACTTGTCACTTTCGGTGGACAAACCTTCAACAACTGACTGACACAAACGTTCTATCATTACAGTGCATATTTCAACAGTACCGTCACAGTGGAAATAATCAAGAATGTCAGTTTGAATGAGCAAGATAATGCGGAAGCTGATGCGACGCCAATGATATTTGATCGAGAGGTGAACATCCGGTGCCTGCAAAAGGTTAGTACTGTACAGGATTGTATGTTCTGTCGTTGTCAAAAAAACATCGGATTGCTTATTCCTGATCGACTTCCAGATTTGCTGTAATGCAAAAAGCTCCGTTACGATCACAGAGCCCCGGTATCTGGATTTGATACTGGAGAAAAAGGTCGGCATCGGACAGCTGTTTCGGTAGGTCAACTCGGTCATCTGGCAAATGATTCGACGTGGCCTCCTCTATCTGAGATCTAACCCACGCGACGTCCTCTAGGTATCTGAATGTTCTTCCTGAATTTGAACTTCTTCAGGTTGGACGGACATCAAATTCGTTTTGGAGGGAATATGTTCTAAAATGTCCCGGGGTTCACTGTAAGATCCACGAAGACTTCCCAAATGGCATTTTTGATTTGGATAATCAAACGGATGGCAACGCAACTACCGACAGCTGTTCAAATATTAATAACCTGCCAACACACGAAACATGAAAATGAATAAACACTTTGTACAGATAGTTCGCAACCAAAAATTCGCAGCGTGCAATGTAATTCATTGACCGATCGCGATTCGAATGATGTCTGAGAGAGAAACCACCCCGACGGTTTTCTTGTCAGCATCAACGACCCAAACTCGGTGGACCTTGCATTTGTTGATTTTGTCGAGAACTTCTTGGATGGTGTCGTCCGCGATGCATGTGATCGGATCTGGGACGCCATGGTTGTTGGACTGGGCTTGGGAAAATGTTGCAAAAGGTAAGACATTGAAACGGATTCACGGCGGAAATCCAACCAAAATACGGGTGGGGAAACTCACGGTTTTCAGGTAATCCACCACGGGAAGGCACAATTGCACCAGTTTCTCAACTGTAATTCCACGCAAATCGCTGGCTGACAGCGTGGACAAAATCTTTCCTTCGCTATAGCAACAGAAAAGGATTTGAAAATGGGAACGACTAGTGGAATGATCCGAAGCACGAAGTTTTCAATATGCGAAGTAAGGCTATCGATGAACATACCTATCCACGATGGGAAGTGCCAAAATCTTGTTGGTTTTCATTCGCCTGATCCCATCCAAAGCACTCTCGGTTGCTGCCATGGTGACGACCTTCTTCGTTGGACCTACAAGGCCCAATTCCTTGATACTCTTGTTGAGATCGACAATGTCTCGAACGACTTCTGGGTGCGTAGCTATGTATCGCACAATATCCTTTAATCAATGAATGAATCAACCATCAGATTTCAGTCGATTTACCGAGTACGAAAGCGGATGAATGAGCATTGACGAACCGTTTGGGATACGAGATGTGGTTTCTTCTTGTTCACAACATCGGTGACTAAACACCGGTGAACCCCCTTGGTGAAGGCGACGCAGGTCTGATAAAGTAACGTAACGAATCAGCAAACTTCCCCCTTTTGAAAAGCGAAGAATGGAATGCGAGGAGAAAAGTTCATGAACGGACCTCCGCCAACGTATCCCGATAGTCGCGTTCCATAATTCTGTCTGTTCGGCGGATTTCAAAATAATTGATCAGGCTGGGAACGATTTTTGGCAAACAAGAAAAATGCGTTATTTTCCCACTGCGTATTTACAGCTCTCCGTGTCGGCATCCAAGGACAAAACGTTTTGGACATCTTCAGCCAGGTCAGGCATGGCCTTGATGTCGGTTCCGCGCTCTTCGCCCAATCTGAAGCCAAACCAAACAGACTGTCAGCACTATCGAAAATCATATTGGGTCCCCGGCTCCAAGGGCAGTCATAGCATACTTGTTTACGACGTATCGCAAAATATCGAAGATGTTGATGATATTCGCCACTTTGTTCGGCATCGAACTGGAGTAAATCTGAATTTGGTCCAACAGGCATCCAACAGGTGTCCAACAGGGGGTTTCGTGAGATTTTTTGCACACTCGGGCGGAGTTTCAAAAATCAAAGATGCTGGCAAAACCGATCGCCTCGCTGTTTTTGTTTTCTTCCCGATACTTCAAACTTTCCCGCACACTTTCTCTACGGAAAAGGGGAAGTGTCTTCTTTTGAGACAGCCACAACGTTAGTTCTGCCCTGGAATCGTCCACTCAGCATAAACTGAACCCCACCAATTTGAATTCGGATTTCCTCCACCCCTGCATTCCTATCGTAATGAACCTCCTCATGATGCACATGTGCACATTCCGTCCCTCTCGTTCTTGAACCAAACCCACAAATCGTTCTTTCTCTCCACTCCTCTCTAAACCACTGCAAACTGCATCACCCTAGCAATTGCATCATTTTTCATACCGGGAGCGAGAGGATATTGTTCTTTGCCATGATATGGAGCGCCATGGCAATGGAAATGTTTGGCGGGATCGCGACCAGTTCGGGTTTGCTACTGGCGAGCGCCAGTTCCTCGAAAGTGAGCGACTTCAGAGTCGTGGGGACTGGGTCTTGGTTTGCGGCCATCTTTGTGGGGTGAAACGGTGATGTGGTACGAAGATTTCACAGCGAGACTTTGCAAGCGAAACCCAGAAGCCCCTTAATTTATGATCTGGGACGAACTCTAAAAGCTAAACTATCACTTTTGCGCAGTTCCAAGTAACTCTTCGAAAACGATTTCGGATTTTGAAATTTCGCGGGGGGGTTTGGCCTAGGGGTTGGCGGGGAAAAAGACAACTCTATCATAAACAGTATAAACGCATTGTCAGCATTGGGAGCGCGTTGAAATCTATCAAAATACAGGAAGGAGTTGGAGAGAGTGAAAAGCGAAAGCAAACAAAGGGAAAGCACGAAAGGGAAGAGCGAACTATTCCCAAAACGAGTTTCCGATCGGACGGGACCTGATCTCCTTGCTGTTAAAAACATTTCTGAACCTTTGTTTTCCTTCGTACGTTGGCAGAAGGATATATATTGGCAGACACGCGGTGAATTGTTGAACATTTTCGATCAGGGGTTGTCAGGCATCAGTTGAGCAGCACCATGATCATGAGCAATAAGCTTTTGGCATGCAAAATCAACCAATCCGTGACCCTGTGAATCATAAATATTTTGAATTCCCCTAACGGAAATATTATCGATTTGAGTCCATGGGGTCAAGTCTTATGATATGTTTGTTTGCTTTAAACAAAAAATGTCGCGCGCCCCCCCGATTGCGTCCATAACGTGAACTCCCACCCTCAAAAAAAAAAAGGAAAACACGGAAAGGAAAACAAAACCGACATCCTTTGACATTAACAAAAATAATAACACATTGAACAAAATCATGGCTACGCGCTCGCGTGCTTTATCAAAGCGCTTCTTACTATTCGCGATTGTCTGCATTTGGTTCGCGATATATCAAGTATTCAGAGTCAGACAAGAGAGTAACCTAGACGATGCGCGTTCCCGGATCATTGAACACGATAAAAAGCTTCCAACCATCCAATTCGATGACGACACGAAGCAACAAGCAAGTGGTGACGAAGCCGACTTCTCCGCGAATCTACAAACAGGACGATCGCCTCGGAACGTTACTATCATTGCCGCGTGTCGTAATCGCCAGAGACACCTCCTCCTCGCTCTGGATAGTTGGTTGAACGTTCACTGGGCGTCGCATGTCGTGTTAGTTGACTGGTCTTCGGAACCTTCGATCGCGGAATCGCTGCCGAACCATATAGTACGAGAAGAAGCTGGTGCGAACCGCCCGAGGTTGAAAATCGTACAGGTCGAAGGCCAGGATCGGTGGATTTTGAGTTGGGCTGTCAATTTAGCTGCTAGCTTTGTTGATCCGAGGGATCCATATGCGGAGATTTTGAAAGTTGATTGCGACACTGTTCTCTCCAGCGATTTCTTGGAGGTAAGTGCATGTCATGGTCACGCCCTGTTTGCAACTTTGGTGGGTCTTTTGGCACGCGCATATGCAAGTTCTCAAGGTTGTCATATCGTGCCTTGCAGGTTCATGAAGTCCAAAACGGCGAATACTTTGCAGGGGACTGGCGAATTGCCCGGATCGCGGATGAGACTCATTTGAATGGTGTTGTGCTGTTGAAAGCCGCTGATTTCCACGGAATCGGGGGATTCGACCAACGTATCCAGACATGTAAGGAAATGGCAGACATTTTCGTTTCCCGCATTCGACTGTAATATTGCTTTCTAATCAAACCATACACTTCGCCAAAACCTCCGAAACCCCCTCTTCCAAAACAACCGTAGACGGATGGGACGACAGCGATCTCTACAGTCGGCTAAACGCCACCGGATTGAAGGCGAGACACTTTGACCTGAACCGGATGTCCCACATCACCCACGGAGACGACCAGCGGCACGGCCTCAAGTCCATCCGGGACAGCAAGCGAAGCTCCCATTCCGAAAACGGATTACTCCTCGAAGAAGAAGACATCCAAAACGATCCCACCAAAGTCCTCCTCCCGAAATTCATGGCCCTCTCGGCAGGTTCTCCCGACTTGAACAACTACATCAACCGTCTTGCGTCTGAACGTCTTCCGCCTTGGAGTCCCGCCCTGAATATCTCCAGACCTCAGTACTCGTTTGAGGCTATGGTTGGCACTCACGTAAAAGGACGGACACGAGAATTCGAAATGGCCGCGAAGAACGGTGAATGGTGTATCGCAAGAGTCGTCCCAGAGACAGAAACGCCCATGAACCGACTCCTGATCCGTGAAAACGAACGAGAAGCAATCTATCGCGTTCCCGCACAAACTTTCCTCGCAAACGAAATGAACGTACCCTGGGAAACGGTGAAGAGGTTGCCTACGGATTATTTGGTCCGAATGGCGATCACGTACAATATGGCTACTTTGCAGAAAAATGCCAAGATTGTTAACAAACACGGCAGTGTGAACAGTATATTGCTTCTCGTTGTGCATGTTCAACACGGACTGGGGAACAGGCTTCGGGCCTTGGCTTCGGCTATCGCTCTTGCTCGGAAAACGAATAGGTCCTTGCGGGTGGTATGGGAGCGAGATGCGCATGTAAACGCCTCGTTTTCGGACTTGTTCGAATTGGATCCCGACCTTGTTGAGGACGTATGGCCAGAGTGGAGTCCACTAGAAGCCGACGATCCCGGGTTCTTCGATGTCTACAACTACATGGATGCCGAGGAAGGAGGGATCAAGGACGAACACATCAGAGCCGAATCGCCACGACACATTTACGTCAAGACGGCGTACATCTTGAACAACCCTCTCATTACCAAGGAAGACGTGGAAACGATTTTGCGTATGCTGACACCTTCCAGAGCCGTTCAAGACGCAATGGGTTTCGTCGATGGTCCTCAGTCCCTCAACCATGATGAAAGATGGCTCGGAGTTCACGTTCGGCACATGGATCCCAGAGACGAGATTCCGAATCTTCCAACAGATACCTACAAG
This sequence comes from Quaeritorhiza haematococci, assembly GCA_027596845.1. Classification (NCBI taxonomy): domain Eukaryota; kingdom Fungi; phylum Chytridiomycota; class Chytridiomycetes; family Quaeritorhizaceae; genus Quaeritorhiza; species Quaeritorhiza haematococci. The sequence continues at coordinate 28,395 of JADGJF010000109.1, read as the reverse complement.
GAGGCGGATTGGGCGATCATGGCTTCCCACCGGGCACAAGCACGGGAAGAACTTTTCGCTCGAGAAATCAAGCGGATTTTTAAGGAACATCCAACTACCCACTTTTACATCTCAGCCGATTCGACCAAGACGATGGGAAGATTGCAGGATGCTTTGAGAACGCAGAGCTCGGACGGCGTTGATGTTTCCAAACTATGGAAGAATTTGCGGTTCCAAGCAAATGCCTGCGAGACTCGTGCCACACGGTGCATCCAAGAAGCATTAGTTGATCTGCTTTACTTGGGACGCTGCAAAGATGGAATCTTGGGAAGCTTTTGGAGCTCTTTCTCTGAAGTGGCTGGATACTTGGCGGGAGTGGAACCGTTGATGGCGGCCCATGACTTTGGCGCTGATTCCGTTGCGGATATGATATCAAACACGAAACATGTACAGCATTCGAAAATGGATAACGAGAAGGCGGATGGCCATGCCAACGGTGGTGGGTCCCAAGGATTTGCGAAAGAATCTCCACATGAGGAGAAGCAGTTGTCGATACAAAGTACACCCGAATCGTCAATCAAGGACTCGGCCGAATCATCCCAAGAACTCGGGATCCTTTGGATTTACTGGAATAACGTTCAGTCGTACGCACGGCAGCTACCAGTCAAGAGGGATTACCGATTGAAAGAATTCCGCAAATCTGTTTCCTCGATCGCACAGCACCTTGGGTCGCAGCTTGCCTCCTTCGACGAACGCGAATCAGAGCAGATTCTCGGTCAAGAAGGGAAGCACGGAAACGCCAACAGCGATGGTTCCGCCGTTTACATGCAGGTTTTTACGGATTCACCATCTTCAATCAGTTATCATGTCGGGGCTGTTGGGATCCGTTCCGAGTTGATGCGCATCAAGGAAATCCAGTCGGGTAGCACGCTTGATGGAGAATCGGTCGAGACCCTTCTGCAACGAGACAGCGAAAACAATGCGAACTCAGATATTTTACCTCAAAAGCTTGCCAAAATCCATTCCCTCGCGCGATCACCATTCGCAACAACACTGTACTTAGACACGGATTCCTTTGTCTGCGCAGATCCGACGACGGACATTAAGAGCATCTTGACCAAATACGACTCTATGTATCTGGAAGATGGCGGCGACGGCGAAGACGGAGAAGACGGAGACGAGGGCGTCGACATTTTGCTTGCCAAAGAGCATCACCGGCCAGCACAGAGTGATTTCGCTTGGAACTCCGGCGTCATCGTTTTCCGCACCCATCACGCCAGAACGCAGAAGTTCTTCCGCCTGTGGGAACAGATTTACCTCCACGATTGCGTTCTGTCGAAGAAAAGCGACCTGGATATGTGTGCTCTTCACACTGCTCTGAAGCGCGCTCAACAAGAGTTTGATTTGCGGGTTGGGGAACTTCCCGCTGAATATAACTACCGCGTTTCCCTGGAGAACTGGGCAAGCGACGATCTCGACAAAGACGCTACGGTGGTGGATGCACAACAACGACTGCAACTTGAACGACGACGAGTGCACTCGCAGACGGCGAAGAAAAGCGTGAAAATCATCCACACACGACGGTGGTTCAAAACGCGGTGGCTACAATCGCAGGAGCTCTGTGATCTCATCAACAAACACGGAAGCGTACCGCGCGTCTTGGCTTTGGATTCGAAGGGGGAGCCGATTGTTCTTTACAGCCAGGATGAATGTAAACGGCATACGGGAAAGAATTGCATGACAGTTTTCAACTTCTGAGAACACTTGTTTGATTTTGTTGTTACTTTTTTGTTCTCTATAGATATTCTTTCGCTGCCATCCATTTACACCATTGACATAATACCGCCGTAACGCGCTGAATATGAAACTGTATCTCGTGATTCATATGCAGAGTCTGTACATGTTTGAAAGAAATACATTATTTTGAATGACGAGAGTCAGCAGCACACTTCATGGCAAGCGCGAGCTGAATGGACTGATCATGGACCCAGTAGCAGAAATTCGTGTGGACGAACAGCAGAACGCATTCCCTACTCGATGTAGTCCCACTCTCCTCTTGACCGTCTTCTATGCACTCGCCGTGTGCCATTGAAGGTCACACCCCACTAGAAGATGCAGTTGCTCCTCTCTCCTAATGAGGACCTTTTCGGGCGGCGCCCACGATGTATGTACTCTCATAGGTTTTCCCCAAAGCCAACATCCCATCCGCATGCACCGGTGATCGAGAGCGTCTCTGCAGTAGCAGAGGTCATGAGAACAATCGAGCACACACAACACCATGGATACCCCGCAGCAACTCTCAGAACTCTGATCTTAAGGAAATCATTTCTGCAATCGAGCTTCCCCCCAAGCCAAACAAAGACTGGCAAGCGAGATAAAAGTGCCCCTTACAGAACTTGCTCTTACATAGCACTAGCGCAGAGTCGTCAAAGCCGGTTAGAAAAGGGCTATGACACTGCAACTCTGTGTATGTGTGTTTTCGGGTGCTTGGTACAGGCCGAAGGCCGCAAAGCCGACGGTTTAAGGCCATTATACGCAAGGACTACACCGACAGTCTTTCAACTGAGTTTTGTATACGAAACCAGTTGCATAACAACGTTTCCAAACACGTCTCCAGCGATTCAGCATCACCTCCACAATCCCATCCAGGACCATACATACCATGCCACTCCAACAGCCAGCACGCGGGACACTCAAAAACTGGTTGTATTCGAACATTCGAGAAAGTGGACACCAGACCTCGTCTCCGCTGCGGACAACGTATCGTTCAGCGTGTCGTTCATAACATCGGAACATCGTCGATTTCTACACGACACGAAGATTGTCATTCGCGAGCGCTATGACCGCCATTTCGAATCGTGAAGTTGGTGGATAGTTTTGCTGTGAGCCCCCATGCTCCTACCGGAAAGTGGTTAAACAAAAAGAAAAACAGAGTGTGGCGTGTGGCTTGGCCATGTGTGTGACTGTGTAGCACCCTCGGTTAAAAATGCAAGTTCGCGCTTTGTGTCCTTGAGCGCCATGCATATGTGCGTCGAGTTGAACTTGTCGGACTTTCAAAATGTCTTCAATTCACCACCCAGTCTTGAATAGACCCGCATTACGAAATCCAAAGTTTGCTCTCCACGTCTGTTATCCGTTCCTTGGGCCCCATGGGGATACTATAATGATGGAGACTCAGATCGAGACTGTGCTGCCATCTATACTATCTATCATCCCATCTATCATTGAAACAGCTAGAGTGTGTTTCATTCCGTTCTTGAAATCAAAGATGAATCAGGAATGGAAGTGAAAATGCCCTTCTGATGTCCGTGATGCCCTGTTTGATGCCCCATCCACTCCCAGAACCAGTCGGATGATCCGCCATGAATTTATGATGGTGCGTCCTGTGGTGTGTCCAGGGTACTTGCATCTGATCATTACAACTGTCGCACAATCAGTTCTCACCTTCCGAAACATGACCGCGACCAAAGCTCCCGTCAAACGCCCCAAGACCTTGAGCGCGCAGGACATCGACTGGGCGAACCTCGGGTTCGATTACGTTCAAACCAAGTCGCATATTCGCTACACATGGACTGAAGAGACTGGCTGGGACGAGGGCTATTTGGTAACGGACGACGTGGTGTCCCTGCACATTGCCGGTGAGTTGCATGCATAAAACGTCAAACTTTGCGCTTTATCTGGGTGTTTTTCGGTTACTGAATGGCTAATGTGATCCTGTCCCTGTTTTAGCGACCGTTCTTCACTATGGTCAGTCTGCGTTCGAAGGCCTGAAGGCTTTCCGCATGAAAGATGGAAAGGTACGTTTTGCTGTTGTCGCCAACCGTCTTCAGGAAGTCTTACCCCCTTGAAGACTGAATAGCTGATCATTGCTTGGGTGTGTAGGTCCGGATCTTCCGTCCCGAGCTTAACGCACGCCGCTTGATCGACTCGTGCAAAGCGACTTCGATGGTGGCCCCGCCAGAGGACCTGTTTCTGACTGCTGTCCGCCGCGTGGTAGAGGACAACATTGATTACGTCCCGCCATACGGATCGAATGGATCCATGTACATTCGGCCCTTTGTTGTCGGGGCGGGTCCGCAAATCGGTTTGAGCCCAGGTGAGCCAGATCTTTCGATTATCCCCAAGATTTCCGTCTGTCTTTCTCGCGGTCTCGCTTCCTTTCCTAGACAGGCCAGCTAAACAACAAAGACTAATCGCACTCCCCTGCTCTCCTGATTTCAGCGGGAAAGTACTATTTCATGGTGTTCGTAAACCCCGTCGGGGATTACTACAAGGGTGGTTTCGGTTCCCCGGCTCGCGGCATTATCAAGTACGGCTTCGACCGAGCAGCGCCAAATGGGACCGGGAATGTCAAGCTGGGTGGAAACTACGCACCAGCGTTGGGTCCCACTTCGGAAGTGAAGAAGCGGGGCTACTCTATCATGTTGTTCCTTGACCCCAAGAGAAACAAGTACGTTGACGAGTTCGCCACATCCAACTTCGCAGCCTTGACAGCACCCGACCCAGCAACTGGCCTGAGAACATACGCCACCCCCAAATCCAAGTCCATCTTGCCTTCGGTAACCAACCGGTCCTTGATGGAACTCGCTCAACGTCATTTCGGATGGAACATTGAAACGAGGCGGATTAAGTGGGAGGAGGTTCTTGAGGGCAAGTTCGCCGAGTTCGCGGCTTGTGGGACTGCTGTGATTATTACACCCGTGGGCGTTATCGAACGCGAGGTTCCTCAGTTCGAAAAGAGAGCTGAGGATGAGGACAGTGACGCCGAAGATGAGAAGGAGCCCACAGGATTTGAGATGGAAGTCGTAAAGGTTTCTAAGGAGGGTATGGAGTTCCAAGGGTTCCGCCAGCTGTACGATGCATACCGGGCACTTCAGTATGGTGACCTTGATGGTTGGGAAGATTATGGCTGGTTGTGGCCTGCTGAGGGGTTGTAAACGTCAGTACTGTCAGAGTCCAATGACGTTCTTCTAACTTGAAATCTTCAACGCGACACTTGTAAAAACCCCAATTGTAGCAACTTTTGTATTTTTGGTCCATTTTGTGTTCTCCCTCCTGATGCTCAAGAACACTTTTTCCACATCACGAAGCATTCATCCATGTTCACAATAATCTGCGTCGGAGCGCAGGTTGGAGCGGGTGTGTCGGAGTCTGTGTCGGAGTTGGTGCAAGCGCGGACTGAGTTTGGTGGTCACACAGACCGCGTTTGTGCTGATCTTCGCAGATTTCAATAACCTTCAGAGTGCCAGAGTGCACCACATTTCATTCACAACGGGCCATCACAGGTAATATTTGAGTGAAAGGAAAATGAGAAAATCAGAGGTGGAGGCTGATGAGCCAAACCCATTAAAAAGCCTGGGAAGAATTGTCAAGTGTTGAATCAGCTAGTCCAACGTCGCTTTTACGCGTTCATTTACTTGATTTGGCCACTTCATTCATTTCGTCTCATACTTTCTCCAACGCATACACAACCTCCTCTAACCTAGACCCGAACATGCTCCGAACGCACCCACAATTACGCGCACTGAGCATCCCCAAATTACCTGATCTCGAGTCGAACAATGCCTCACCTGGGAGCACCGACACAAAAACCCGAAGCCTCGCCAGCGAGAATTCGCTCATATGGGATTTTCGTGCGCCTGTACTTTTGACCAAGCTGCAGCTCTTGTCGGATTTTAGGGCGAATGACCCAGGTGGAAGTCCGCGGCAGATGGTTCTTTTTGCGCATGTGAAAACGAGGGGATGGGTTCCTGTGCACAGAATGGTTGGGAGCCCGAGGAAGGTAACGCATGCGTTGATTGTCTTCAAGTGCATTGAAGTGAAGGCTTCGGATGAGGTTTTTCAATTTTCTGAAGGACTGTTTTTTTTTTTTGGGGTTGTTCCTCTGGCAAGTCAGGGAGATCTCGCAAAAGCGGGCACAAAGGAAGATCATTCCGGTTGGGAGACGTTCTACTTCCTCGGTGATTCTCTTTCAGAAAATGAAAACGGGCGAGCACCTTGGGATTTTCCTCCACCTCGGCTCCGGCCTGGACACATAACGTCACCAGCAGATTCCCATCAAAAAAGCCGTTTCTGGATGCTTCAAGTAATTGATACGCACGGAGGGCAGAACGTCTATGTGGACGATGTACGGTTTTTTGGTCGGGGTGGGCTGGCTGCAAATGGGTTGGATGCTGAAATTCCAGACGCGGTTGTGGATGTTCGGGCGATTGCGTTGGCGGATGGGAACGTTCGGGTTAGCTGGTCTTGCGTGGACTTGGGGAAACAAATGGATCCCGTTACGAATGTCGAAACACGGACAAAGACGGAACAGAAGCGGTCCATTGTTGGGTTTGTAGTGCTGATACATATTCATTCGGTCGGTCGCATTGGGTTTGATCGAAGGGTTTGTCCCGCGGGGATTTCTACCTATGATGTGAAGGGGCTTACGAGTGGCGTTCCATACCTTTTTCAGGTACAATATTTGCTTGGTTCGGTTTTTTTACATTTTGTCCGCTGAGTTCAGGTACTAAAAGACCGAATTTAAAAAGGTAATAGCAGTTGGAACCAACGGTGAAGGTGTCCCCTCACGCGCAAGTTCTGTAGTGATCCCCGTTGGCGGGAAGACATCCGGTTCCCTCGGTCCGATCCAACCCTTCGCACTCAGCACACTAAGCTATCACAACTTCAACCAAGGGCTCACTGTGAAATCAACGGACCTCACCTATTCGACTATGGATCCCCATATCATTATGGAACGGTTCAATGTTCAGTCACCAGCGCTAACCTTCCCTTGGGATCCCCCGATGCTACCCACCGAAATCCGCGAAAAAATCTTCTCAGAAGAAGAAGCGGAATATGCAGTCCTGAGCACAGAATCAAAAGAGTGGGAAGAAACCCTCCGCATTGCACGAACAGTTTACCAAGAGCTCGTATCTTCCTCCCGAAACGCAGCATCAAATAATCCCAACTCATCCAGTCGGGACTCAAAACCATCCTCCTCCTCCTTCAGTATCCACCCATGCCGCGTCTACATTGCCGATGCAATGAGGTCGAGCAAAATTGTCGATTTGGCGAGTTTACTCCCACCTGTGCAGAATAGGGCGGTAGATAGCAATGAATTGACATGGTGGTGGCGTCAAAGTTGCCAATGGCGCCATATCATGCTTTTTTTGTCGTTCTCTGCGGGGGAGGATACGGCTTTGGAGCGAATGTATTTTCATCGATATGTGGCACCAACGTTGAGGGACGTTTGTGCGGCGGCGGGGGTTTCGGTGTCGGTCGTTGATCCAAAGTGAGTGATGCACGAAATATTCTTCGTATTTTCGACATGAGTATTGGCAGCATGTGTTAACCTTCTCGTTTCTGAAAGCGCCGAACCAGACATCAGACACAAATCCTTCACTGAATACCGCAAATACATGCTTTCCCAATGCCTGGAGAGTTCCAAAAACACTCGAGGCGCGATAGCATGCCTGTTTCTCTCAACGGACACTTATTGGTACTCTGATTTGCCTGCCATTGTCCCGGAGGATGAGATGGACTCTTTGCTTGACGCCGTGGAGACGGACGCTTTCTCGCCGAACCCAGGTACAAACCATGTCAAAGAAGACATTCAGGACCTTTTGACCAAAATCCGTCGTTGGTACAAAAAGGATGTGAATGGGATGCCGCCTGTGTATGTCTTACAACCTCCATACCTGCATCAAACGAGCAAAGACAGCGTAACATCAGAAAGCCAAGGGTCCGAATCACTTTTTGAAGAAGTCAGTGTGATTCGGAAAGCACTTTTTGATGCGTCGGTACGAGCAGGTGCCCCAGAGCACGAGGTTTCAAAATGGCTTTCCTCAAATGCGGAAAAAGATTGGCGGTTCACCCAACTCTTCACCTCAATCCGCTCATCACAAGACTCAGCATCACAACGGAAAAAACCCAGCAAATCGAAGACACAGGCTCAACTTCGTGATGCTGTCTTACCAGTCATTCGCGATTTGGAAGGACTCAGAGAGGACGCCTTCAAACTCGAGGGACGGGGGTTTTCCGAAGACAATACGGGTGCGAAGAAGAAGATTGAATCAACATTGTCGGAAAAGGAACAGATGGTGCGGAAGTATTGGACGATAAGCAAGCAACGAAGGAGGTTGCTGTATGAGTTGCGAAATCAGATGAGAACTCAGAATGGGAAGAGGACGCTTAACTTTCAGGCTCCGTGGAAGGCAATGGGGATGGAGTTGGGGCACCCGGATCATGCGCGGTATGTGCGGGAGCTTGGTGCGTCGTTTGTGGTACTGATGGAGAGTAGATTGGAGAGAGGAGGAGCAAGAAATCAGCAACAAATACAGGAGACGCCATCGGATTTCAAATGTTGTTGGTGCTGTCGAGGTCAATCAAATGTTGCATGGGGAGGGAGTACTTGGGAGCACATGCATGGATGGGAGGCGGAAGCTGCATTACATGCTGTTTTCGCGTCAAAAGAAGCCGACGGGTATGTGAATTTGCCAGCTCTGATCAACGAGGAGGGTGACAGCATCCGAGACCCGGCACAACAATTGATGGGCTTGATCAATGATCGAATTTTACAGTCCACATCTGAAGTCGGTGAAGCTCGGGATGATGACACCCCGAAAGGCCTCCCCATCCTCCTCTACGGTCCAAGCTCAACAGGGAAGACAGCGACCATGTGTCATGTTGCCACCAAACTGTTGCATCCTCCCGAAGCAACCCAGCAACAATCTGACGAATCCTACGAATCCGGTTCACCGAAATCCTTCTCAAACCCCGTTGTGGTCTTCCGTTCCGTTGGTGCAACCTTTGGTACCCTCTCGGTGACGTCTCTGGTGCAGGGTATATGTCTGCAAATACGACGGGCATATGGCAAAGATCGAGGGAAGTTTCAGTCAACCGGGTTGGTCGACACTTTGGTTGGGGATGACGCACCCACTCCAAAACTGTTGAGAACACATTTTTCGGAAGCACTTGCTCTTGCTACCGAAGAATGCCCATTGGTTGTCTTTTTGGATGGGCTGGATCTGCTGGGGAGCGAAAACATTTCTCCCAACAAACCGGGACAGGGTGCAGAAACTGGTGAATCGATGGCGGCGAATTATCCTTGGACATGGCTTCCCTACCGTGTGCCGAAAAACGTATGCCTAGTGATTTCGATGCGCGATTTCGTGGAAGTACGGCAAACATCGAACACATCACGCAAACCCACCGCAGCACGACCTTCCCGCATATTCCACACCACTATGGGTTGGTACGGTCTGGATCCACAAAGGGATGCCGTCCGATTGTGTTCTCTGAATCCTGTTACGGCCCAATATCTTTTGCTGGCCCTGCTGAGGCAGCAAAAAAGAATACTTCAACCGTTTCAGATTGATGCCATTTGGCAAGAACACACGAGTGAAAGTGGACGTTCCACACCAGCTTCCCCCGCATCACACAACACGAATTTCAGTCCCAGCGCCGGATATGTTCGGATCTTGGCCTCTGTTGCTTCCAAATGGCGATCGTGGGATCATTGGGAAAGCAACCACTCCACACACAGCAAGTTGTTTCCGCCTTCCCCCCAATTGCAATTGTTTTTGGACGCCATCTTCGATGATGTGGAAGAGGAGCACGGCAAGCGCTTGGTGCAAAGCGTGTTGGGTTTATTGCTGACAGCACGCCTTGGTTTGCGACATTCCGAATTATGTGATATCATTTCTGGGGATGATGATACGCTTGGGTACCCCGGCATTCCAGACACTGTCTTCGACAAAATGGAGTGCACGCAACCAAAAGGTGGCAAAATCCAGTCGGAGGTCGAGACAAAAATAAAGGCACGGAGACTTCCCCCAATAGCTTTATCATGCCTTCTTGACGAATTAGTCGGGCTCGGGCTGGTCGATGCGCGAATCGTGGATCCTGATAAGAATGCGAATGGCTGCGCAGAGCATTTCGTCCCCTCGCATCATGATTGTTTGAAGGTCTTTATGCAAATGCGATACCTGCCGACCCCAAAAAGCGAAATGCATTATTCGCAGATGTTGGCGGAATACTTCTCTGGTGAGCTATCGGAGAAATTCAAAGCTAGACTGCTTCACCCACAATCATGGCGGTTTTCTGAGGATAGGGTGGAAGAGTATGGGATAAATTCAACCGATGCAGGGGGAGATGAGGGGGATCAGAAACGGCCTCGCCGACATTCACTCCATTGTCGTCACAAAGGTGGAAAAGGCAAAGCCAATATTCGTCGACTTACTGAACTCCCTCGTGCTTTACGGAAATCGCAACTATACACAAAGGCGATGGATATGTTCTCCAACTTCGAAATGTGGGAGGCCGCCTTCGAAGCTGATTCCCGACGCTTCTCTTGCTCCAACCGTACCGACGGTAGTCACCAACTCGATGGACAAAACTCCAAGTCAATCGTGACGGATTTGCTGAATGAAATGAGGAAGTTGTTGCAAGATGTTTCTGTGATGTCTGGAGATAAACACAAAAGAATCAAATCATCCGAAAATAGCATAAGCGACAAAGCACCGGCAGACGAATACTTCCGTTTGAAGTCGTTCCAGAGTATCATCGAGCGAGCGAAAGGGTTCTTGAAAAAATATCCCGAGTTGACCTTGCCTTTCGCTGCCAACTCTGACTTACAATTGAATATGGAGTCGATAATTTCGAAAATTTCGAACGATCGTATTTCGAACAAAGCTCAACCATGGCTCAAACTTCTCGATAAACCAGCGAATGGGCTGAAAATGGGTGAATTCAATGTCAAAGGGCATGCAATTCTCTCCGTCGCTTGGTCATTCGCGCGACCGAACTGTTTCGCGGTATGTTCGAATGATGGCAACGTCACCATACAGAACAGTCTAACCAAGGCGTCGGTGTTGCAAACGACCACGGGTTTTGGTGAGTCTGGCAGCAAATCGATTCCGGTCATGTGTACATACCACCCTAGTCTACCTCTTCTCCTCTGCATCACGCACGACAACAGGATTAGGGTCTTAAACACACAGAAGGGGGATTGGATCCAGACCGTTAATGCCACACCACACAAAGACACACCGGTCAGTCAAAACGGAGTCGGCCTCACGTGTTGTTCGATTTTGAAGGGTGGGGTAGGCGGAGGCTCCTATCACAACCGAGTCCGAACTCTTTTTGCTACAGCGGATAATGTGGGGATGGTGAGGATATGGTATCCCGATTTCGATCTTGAAATGGGGGATCCATGGCCGTCGGTTGCGGCTATTGAAGCGCATGGAGCTCCAATCTCGTCGGTTGCGTTTTGTCCTGAAGGGGAGAGAATTGCGACAACATCCTTGGATGGTTCGGCAGCAATTTGGTCCTTGTCGCCTATACAGAGGATGTTTGATATTCGACATCACGAGGGTACTGCGCTGAATTGCTGTGAATGGTCGCCGATTATTGATGCTGGTAAGTTGATTTGCACAACTTTCATTGTGGATTGGTTTTCCCGTGATCCCATCCTTCTTCGTAAATCTGAGCTCGTGTCTTTTTCTGGTTTTGAATTCTGGGTGCACCAGAGCATCGGATCGCTTTTGCGGCGGAAGATGGTTCAGTCAGCATCTGGAACGTTGAAGGCCGCCATCCGGTCCTTTCTAATCGCCTTTCGGGCGACGGGGTGGGCGTCAAGGCGATTGCATGGTCACCTGATGGCAATACCTTGGCCACAGCATCATCCGACGGGCTACTGAAACTCTGGGACTGGCACTGGTCTCAATGCCTGTGCGTGATCCAAGCTCATTCAGATGCCATCTTATCTTTAGACTGGCATCCCTCTGGAAGCAAAATCGTCACTGGAAGCGCAGATGGCACTGTAAGAATTTGGAGCCCAGATGCCATCCGAATGCAAGTGCAACTAAGGAGGAGCACCGGATCAGTTGACGATGACGTCGTCCAGGGTTACAGCAAAGAAGCTCCGCAGGTAAAGACAAGCGTCGTGGCAGCCGCGTGGTGCGCAGATCACAAACGATTTGTTGCTGTGAAATCGGACCACAAAGTCGAGTTTTGGGATCCAGCTGATGGTTCTTGCACAGCACAAAGGCAGACATTGGAAGTTTCGGACTTGATTCCGCTTCAGACGGGCGCATTGTCAGCTGATGGAAAACGATGTTTGTCGGTTTCTTCAGCGGGAGAAGTGATTGTATGGGCACCGTCGTCAGGGGAAGTCCAAAGAAGAATCAAGCTCGAGAACTCAAAAAAAGTACGGTTACTGAATCCTCGTGCCAACATTTCTTGGCATCCGAAGGGGGCGGCAATCGTTTGTACAGTCCCGGGCACAGAATTGGAAAGCACCTTTGTTTGGAAAATAGCGTCAGCTGGTCGTGAGGAGACAGCCAACGAAGTCCCGCAATTGTGGTTCGTTGGTGATCCGACAAGTTCTGCAGTGCGGATACAATCCACATTTTCACCTGATGGGACGAAGATCTTACAACTTACATCCCACGGTGCAACTGTCTGGTCATGGGCTGAGGAGGTAGAAAGTACTCCCATACAGTGGATGCTGGAAATCACAGGATCGTGGACACTGAGTACGTGGTCAAAGTCTGCAACAAGCGAGGCTCAGCGAATTCTCCTGGTCGAGGCTGCGCATCCGAACATACGTATCAAACCAAATATGGGTGAAGCAATCATCGTTGATGGCCAAACCGGGAACAAGATCTGTGGGCTGACTCGGGTACTCTCACACACTTTCTTGCACGCAACCGGGTGTTCCTTCACCCTGGATGGTCAACACGCTGCCGTCAGTTTTGGGATGACCGACAGCTATGGGGATATGCATGTCGACAGCGAGGCGCTGATTGTCCTCTATGATTGCGTGCAGGGGTACGCCCTTTCTTCTGTGGGACGGCCTGATCTGGGAATCTTTGGACATGTTTTGGTGTGCGGTGAATGCCAAGGGGAAGAGGAAACATCCGAAACATCAGTGTTTGGAACCGGTCACCGCGAAGAAGACGTCTTCGTGTTCAGGCTAAAGCGCCCTTGTAACGAAGGACACAACATTAAAGTCGGTGCGGAACAGGAGCTTGAAAAGGAACAACTCAGTAACCTTCTTGCTCCGCTCGTCCAAGAGGAGTCAGATCAACTAGATGGCGAAGGTGATGATGCGGATGAGGATGGCGATGAAAATGCAGCCATATCCGCCTCGCGATGGTCACTGGTCCAACACCGGAAGCAAGAGCGCGTCCTACAAAGCGAGCTGGAAGAACTGAAACACAAGGTGGTAGTATTGGAAGATTCGAATGAACAAAAGGAGAAGATGCTGAAGCAAGAGATGGAGGTGCGAAAAGCCCGGGAGCAGGAACTGGCGAAGCAACGGCGAGCTGTAGAAGAGGAAAAGAAGAGAAAAGAGGAGGAAGTTGCTCGGAAGCAGGAAGAGTTCAAGAAGCATTTGGACGAAGAATTGGCGAAACGACAACTCATCGAGAAAGAACAAGAAGCGATGAAGCAATTGATGAATGCGTTGACGTCACAGTTGGATGAGAAGGATAGAGAGTTGCAAAAAGCGAAGTCCAAAGCATGTTCCCTTCTGTAAAAATGCCTACCAGTGTAAACATTCCGAATTCTGTATTGAGTTATAATATTGTATTTTCCTTTTTCGACAGACTTTTCTGGCCTTTTGCGAAGGTTCGTTGCGAGTCTGCAACTCTCACAAACACCCACCTGCAATCGCCATCACCGTACGAGGCTGTCACTCTGTCCGAATCTGGTTCTGGGCTCCTTCAACTCCAATCCTCATTCCACCCGATTCCACGTCACTTGGCAAATGAATAATTATTAATTTGAATCGGTAATTTACTAAACATGGCACCAAAAATATGAAAAGATTAAGATTGTTTAACTACATAAGTGAGGAGAATTAGCCAAAATAGAGGGCCTTAATGCGGAGAAAACGTCACAAACCCAAAAAAATTAAATATCACGGGGGCCGGAGTGACATAAACTCCCTGTGATGTGTTTCGCCCGCAAATAAATACACAAGGCCACCGTATCAAAAAATTAAGTTATCATGAAAAATAATTACCAAGAAAATTAAAATTAAACACACGTCTCAACACTTCAAATAAGAACAATAAATAACAAAGAAAGAAAAAGGCAAAGAAGAAAACGTATTTCAACCCAAATTTAAAAAAATTACGAAAACATCATCGCAGCAGCGGCAGCCGCAGCGGCAGCCGCCGCCGCCGCACTCGTAATGCCAGACCCAGGTGCATAATGATGATGGATATGAGCGTTCTGATTCAAATTCAACGGAAATCCACCACCGATCCCGATCCCCCCAACTCCGCTTGCACTTGCTGCTTGTTGAAGTTGTAACAGTTGTTGTTGCTGCTGATGCTGCTGATGCTGATAACGTGCCGCAGCAGCACTTACCACCGCAGCCGCCAGTTCATTCACGTTCATAGAGAGGCCTCCACCGAACCCAGTCAGGCCACCACCTAAGCCTCCGAGCCCGCCAGTGGTGTTCATGTTTAAATTCATCCCGATACCCATTCCGAGATTGATCCCGGCAAGGTTTAGTGCATTCAGGATGGTGTTGGTGACGGAAGATGGAGATGGTTGGACGACGGGGGCTGGTTGCGAGGGTATAGCGGGGGATGGAGGCAAGGATGTTGGCGGAGAAGATGATGCTGACGATGATACAGGGGCAGAAGAAGCCGCGGAAGGGGCGGTGGTTGTGGTGTTGGTGTCCATGGCGTCAGGCTTGCCAAAGTCCAATTTCGCCTTGACAATGAAGGGTGCCTGCTCAAATGGATGCTGGATATGCGGAGGGCGAGGCACGATGGCAGGGTAGTGGGTTGCTGCCACCTTTTTATACTTGGAAGACTTTTTATTTCCATCCCCGGATGTGACCGTCTTCCTTGTTTGTGTCATATCCTGCGCTTCAGTTTGTTTCATATGCTGCGCTTCAGCTGTAGTGGTGGTGCTGCTACTGGAACCGTTACTGTCTTCTGCAGAGTCGAGACTAGCATTGTCGAACGGGGGATCATTGAAAAAGTCAGGGGACGAAGTGACGGGCAGGAGGGCCGCGGGCGTCGAAACAGGGCTTTGCTCCAACGGTGACATAGAGCATGCAGAAGTAGACGACGAGAGAAGCTCTTCGGTTGATTTCGGGGGAGGAACACATTCAGGGTGAGCATCCAGAGCTGAAGACGTGTTTTCTGCCCCGGTTATTGGTGTTGTCGTAAGCGGCGTTGTTGTTGCGGATGTGGTCGCCATCGATGCTATCAAAGAACTCGCAGCTTCGGTCGCCATGGCTGGCATTGCTAACATTGCTGGCATCGGAGTCACTGCAGTTGCGGCCTTGAGGTGAATTGATGGGGGCCCGATATTTGAGCTATGATTCAAATCAGCATGTGTATTCGGGTTCAGCACAGACACAACAGGCAAAGCCGAAGGGCACTTCAAATTATGGATCCTGTCTGAGGGAAGCACGCAGTGAGATCTTTTCCCCGAGGCGTCCATCCGTTCGTGCCGACGAAGAGCGTCCTTGAAACGGGGTTTCCGGAGAAAGAAGATGTCAGTAACAAGTCCCAAAATATAAAGTATTCAAGAGGAAAAGCATGCATCCTGCCGCGAAGCCCGAAGCATGCAACCCCAACACAGAAAGCAAATGATCAACCCGGAAACTCACTTTTCTCGAAAACGTTTTCCCACACGCTTTGCAAGCATACGGTTTCTTCAAATCATGTATCCGCTCATGGCGGTTTAAATCATGGTTTCGCGAGAACGCCGCACTGCAGGACATGCATTTGAAAGGGCGGACCTTTTCGTGGGAGCGTATATGCGATTTGAGGTTGTAGAAGCGGGCGAAATCTTTGTTGCAGGTTGGGCAGACGTGTTTATGGGGTGATTTTTTCGTGCGAGACCGGTTGCTGGTTGTGTGTTCGTGATCGCTGCAGGTGATGGGGAAGGGGATTTGGTGTTGGTGTTCGTCAAGGGACGGTACTGTAAATGTAGCGGTAATCGTCGATGCCAGTTGATGGTGCTCAAGCGAGATTGATTGCGTCGCCGTCCCACCTGTCATCGAGGAAGTCAGCTGCGGTTGTTGAATTGATGGGACCTCCGTTACAGCCAGTTGCTGTTGCGATTGAATTTGCGCTGCATTGACGTCCGGGTGTACCGTGATTGTCTCTGCGGTTGTGCCGCTGGTAGTGTTAAGAGAGTTTCCTAGGATACCACTATGGCCATGGCCGTCTGCAGCAGGCCCCAGTAATGATAACGCCATCACGTCCTTTTTCATCGGCGTTGCAACAGGAGTCACGCAAGCTGATACGGGCGGTGTAGGAAGGGAGGCCGTGCGCCCCAACCCTGCTGCAGCGGCTGTCGTGGTCAACATTGCTTGCATAGCAGCTGTGGTAGATGGTGCCGCGAATGGCGAGATCCCGCCGAACAATGAAGAAGCCCCCGACACAGAGGAAGCAAAGAAAGGCGACAAACCCGACAACCCCAAAATTCCTGACATTCCAGACATGCCCCCCAACCCCAAGCTTGAGTCCTGAGTGGCACTCGAAGTTGCTGCTGCTGCCGCTGGTCCCTGATACGTGGGCCATAAGAACGGGTTCGGAGTAAGAAGCGAAGGTGTCCCGAATGCCCCAGGCAGTGAAGATGACAAAGAAGCAATCGCTGAGTCGCTCGCACTGCCATACGTCGCCGAACGAATACCAGCTCTTGCTGCAAGGCGGGCTGCTGCTGCTGCTGCTGCTGCCGGGTACACCTGTGAGGCGTTGAGCAACTGCGGGTAAAATGATTCGGAGGATGGTAAGGTCGTAGGTACGTCTTGTCCCAAGGTGGTTGACGTTATGCAAGTGCTTCCTGCCGCTGTACTTCCATCACCGAAAGCGAGTTGCTGCTGTTGTTGCGCCGAGGCCGCCACGGAAGCAGCAACTAGAGCCTGTGGATCCAAGGCCATCTGGGCAAGCACGGCAGCGGCAGCAACAGCCGCATGGGAAGACATCCAAGCCTGAACCAGATTGTTGGAATGTGCACTCGCCGAGGCAGAAAGTGGTCCTTCATCCGATGGGAAAAGAGACTGATGGGAGGTTGTAGTGGTAACGTCTGTGAGATCATGCGTGCTATCTGTAACAGTGACGGTTTCTTCGATGCTGCTGCTGGGGTTCGATGGCGCCGATATGAGATGTGTTGGCGTTCTTGAGGCTGGCGGTGTTGGAGGATTGAGCTGTGAGTCTTTCGACACGTCCCGGTTGTTCAGGTCGTCCGATCCCTTCAACTTCTTTTGATCTGAACTCGATTCATTGAATGCGCTGCAAGCTTCCCGTGGCCTCTTTCTCCCCAAATCCGTATCATATAAGATCTTCATCTTCTTCGACGGTAGGTATTCGCTCCAGTTTTGACCACGACCAGCCCGGGATGGGGAATAGATGCGAAGACCCAGCTACACTCGACACGGTTAATTGAACAAATACAAATGAGAAATCCCAATGAAAAAGAGAGAAGTTGGAGAATGTGTAAGCTGGGGAAGGGAATGGAGACGAACTCATTGGTGCATGATCGGAGTGCAAAACGGAGTACATTGAGAAATCACACCGTCAGAAGACCTCAATGATCACCCAGAACTCTGAAGACGTATACCATCCAAAAGACCTTGCGGGTGGAAGCTTACCTCTGGTACTTCTGAGGACGTAGATGAAGGAATGTGTGGTGTCGGCTAACGATCACAAGTTGTTGTGTAGTCCAGCGTCTGAAACGCTGTGTGGTTAAGTATCCGACGGTCCGCAGGTAGAGATGGAAGAGGATGCTGATCCTCGAGGGGAACCTTACAACCTTCAAAAGGTCGAAATCGTGGGAGACGAGGCGCCTCGTTTCTGTGAGGAAAAGGTTTGGGGAACTGTGTTCGTGGGCGGGTTGAAGAGTCGTCGGGGTTCAAAATTAGTTACACAAGGTTGGGTCTGAGCAGAAGCATTTCTCTCTCAAAAAACGAACCCTGCAGAGAACCTGCAGAGAACCAGCCTGGCCTTAGAGAGGGGCGGAGAGGGGCTAAAGGCAGCATAAAGGGGTCCCAGGTAGGTCCTGGGGTCTTTTGATCTTTGAAACTCCGCCCGGGCGCAGCCATATTTATATGGAAGTCGCCCAACCCCACGCCCAACCTGACTCCCAACCTCCATCGTCCCTCCATTAGTGAACCCAGAGCTGAACCAGGAGCTGAACCATCCCATGAAGGTCGTTACAATTCGAGAAAACCAACGACTAAGAACCGGATCACTTCGTGGACCTCAGGCTCTATGGGGTGTCTTTGGGGAGACGCAAAAAGTTGTCATTTTCACATTTGCTGTCGAGCATCATCTTCCGCGGCATTATCGTTGGAACGTCACCTCGCCTTGTGGCTATACAGTAGTTCCAGTTGATTATGGTCCATGAACCAGAGCCAGTATTATTTGTCTGTGCTGTGCCCACAAGTATATGCACGGAGCTCTTGCAATCTTGCAGAATCGGGAAAAGATGTGTTAGGATCTCCGGCTATCGTTCTGACTAGGTACAGTTTCAGTTGACTCTTCGTCCAAAACGAAAGTAAGTATTGAGTCCCTACTCTTCGAAAGCTTGCAGAAAGTACAATACTAAAAAAAGAGCTTGCTTTTTAGGTGCCATCAGCTCCGTTTGTTCGCGGCATAACTCAAGTATGAATTCCAACCCAAAGCGACAGAGTTGACCACCAAAGACTGATAGTTGACCGGCGTCAAATAGAAGTTCGCAAGCTGCACCGCAGGCCACAGCTTGTAGTTGTTAACCAGGGCAGATGGATAGTCCTTTACGCAAAAAACGTACATCCTTATCAGTAGCAAGGATTAAATGTAATAAACGCGTAACGTACAGCAAAAAGGTCGAGAAAGGGGACTAAACGGCCGAAAAAAGCTTGCACTGCCATATCCAGAATTCTGAGTGGCGAGGCCACTTCATATGGCCATAGAGACACATCGCAGACTGTCAGAGATGAATCCCACGGACAATGAGAAGGACATACCTTATCAATTTTCTCCCGTATCTGACTCCATGTTTTCCCCTCAAGAAATCCGACCCCGCTGAAGAAAAACGCGATGAACGAGGGTGCGAAGAGCATTTGGTCTGCCGCAACTCGTACGATAAGGTCTGTCGGAAAATATTGTCAGTAAAGGCAGTAAGACTTCTCCCGACAACGAACAGCTCGACTGACTTTGGAGTGGGGATTTTAGTTGGACTTTTGCATTCAAGAACCGATACCACGAAGCGATAAGGGGACCCTTTATGGACGTGAATGAAGAGAAAGGGTTTGTTTTAAGAAGTGTCGCCTGACCACCGAACAACTGGCCCATTCAAAGTTGACGGCAAGGGAAGTGCATACCGCAGCAAATGTCCCGAAAAACAACATCCGTATTGTCCTTTTCGAATCATGTTTTTGAAGAGATCCAGCGGAATTTTCGATCAACTGTTGGGCAACGACATCACCGGCGCCGAAAAGGAGTCCTAGGCAGAGTGTCAAGCAAAGGGTTAGACAAAAGAAGTCACCGTTTCTACCACCATTGGATCCACATTCAGCATCGTTAGGACCCCCCCGTACTCCATGCAAAAAACGTCGGGGTTCTCACCTGTTGTGACCGCCTGGGTGAAGATGGGTTGTTTCTGGAGCGTGATATGATACCAGCGAAAAAACGACATTGTTGACGTCCCCTGACTGTGCTACGCTATGTTGTGTTCTCCTGTAGCACCCAATTCAAAGTCAGCAACAACCACCAACTCCGCCCGTCACCACCGCTTAACTTTCGAACCACCACCAACTCCCCAGAAGGACGCTTCAACGAAATCTCATCGTGGTTTTCTGTCACAATTCACCACGCCCCCCACGGGTGCAAACATTGTATTGATTTTCACTAACAACTTGCACCAATTTCTGTGCCCACTTGGTGTTGTGAGGTTGGCGCCGACTCACTTAACCTCATTCCCCTCGAACTGAAACGCACGGACAACACGATATGTGCACGAAGGAGGAATGGCAGGAGATAGTCGATCAAGAGGAGGGTGAACAGTTCATCGTTTCTCTCATTGACGAAATCCTACAACGGTCTCGAGATGTCATATTCGAGAAACATATCGAGAGCCAGGTGTTGCCATACGCCTTACAGTTCACGAAGGATACTCTAATCAAAGTCATTGAGGTAAAACAATGAGTGAAATGTTGATCCGAGCATACATTTTTAACTGAGAGAGGTGTTGAGTGGGAGGTGATGTTATCGAAACCATATGTGAAGCCCACTCACGGTATCGACTGACTTTATATCTGGTTATCTGACCGGTATTCTCGGAAAACTCAAATACTTTTCAGTGGGAATTCTTCAGACGTGATCCGGGTGAACCTGACCCAGAAATTTGGATCCCTGATGAAGGTATGGGTGAAAGTCGACTTCCCAGATCGAAAATATCTAGAGGTTTCTGAACTCCATAGTTATTTCACCTCACACAACTCGCAAACCAGAACCAGCACCCGCCGTGATCGATTCCTGGGCACGAGGAGCTATCCCCATCATAACCAGCGCCTCACCCCGAATTCCATACCAACAGGATCCACGCACTACTCAACAGGCTCTCCAAAGCCCGAACCAACAGCAAGATCCCCTTTCTTTGCGAAGTGCAAAATCCTCGCACCTCTCTGCTGCCCCTTCTGCTGAAGCTGCTGCGTCTCAAGTGCCCACTACTCCTGGCGGTTTTGGCAAGGCCGTTGAACCGCGTTCAGCCAGGTTGGTTGCAATGGGGTGTTTCGACTGTCTAATTGTTAATGAATTGCTGTTGTGCATTTGAACAGAGTCGATAGTTGCTGAAAACCATTCATTTGTTGATTTTGCAAGACGAAGCACTCTTCAAAAGCCGACAAGTACCTCCACGACATCACCATCCAAAAAGGCAAGTATTTTGATATCCGTCCTGACACACCAAGCAATCTGCACAATCAACTCATTCCGCAATCGCTTCTCTACCTTATCCGCGTTCTCAGAAATCCAACAAAACTACTACATCTACGAACCGCGTCCAGGCGTCCCCCGAAACCGTGTCTTCAAAGTTGGCGAAAACTGGCGCAGATGCGGGGTCTCCAAGTCGTCGGCCCTGGTCATCTTCGTCCTCCATACGAAAGCATGGGAACAGAATGGGTGCTGCCAGCGGTCCGACACCTGCAGGGCAGGCTCACGGTTCCGGTGTGGGTGCTGACGGGACAGATAGCCTTGTTTTGAATGGGAGCATGTCGGAATGGCACGCGGCAACCTCGGCGATGGTAATGGCGGAGCAGGCGATCAAGGAGGTACGCTTAACCTTTAAAAATAGTATGGAAAGCTATACAGTCCTTTTCGGTGTGCGCTTTCTGACTTGTCTCTATTTTGATGCCGTTGGAATCTTATGCTACGGGATTTTGATTTTCAGGAAAACAAAAGAACGTTGGCAAGGATTCACAACTTTGAGAAAGACGGGCCAAAAACGGAGTACGCGTACGATCACGAAGGGCGTATCATTGTGGTCAAGAAGATGTTGCCCAGCAAACTGCTTAATCAAGGGTGCGTATGTTAATAGCGTCAAGATCCACTCGCTTTTTTCATGGATGCGTCTTCGACTTTTCATCGACCCTTCCCGCGGTATTCTAAAATCCTTTTCCCTTTTCCTTCCGCAGCGTGAAAGCCAAGGTATCTACAATGCCAGCTACAGACCCATCACCGCCCAAGCCACCCACAGAGAGCCCATCACGCCTATCCCCCGTCCGAAGGACACACCGCGTCTCCCCCATGCCAACGACAACGGACGGTTTCAGCGCAGCAGCCGCAGCCGCAGAGGTAGAACAAGCAAAGCCCAGAGAGACCCGCGCCTTTGGTGGTGCCGATAACAATCGCCGTCCCCAACGCAGCCAGCAAGATAAAAACACGAAGATTCCATCCATCTCGTCATCACCACAGAAAAAAACTTCCGACAGTGATCTGAGGGCGAAAGGTCAGCAGCAGCAACAAAGGCGAGTGGGTGGTGCGGAAAAATTGGGAACAACGATAAGTCCGTCGAAGAATCGCAGTTCCACTGGTTGGAATGTGCGTGGAGGGGCTGGTGTTTCTGGTGTGAGTGAGTACGGACAATCGGGCGGTGTAGGTGTTTCGTTCAATGCGAATAGGGAGAGGGACAAGGATAGGGACAGCGATATTGTGTATGTTGAGGATGCGGCCTTGGCTGCTCCGTCATTGGTACGTATTTGAAGACGATGGGATTTGGGAGATGGAAGATGATGTGGTTGAGAGCTTGGTTGAATTAGATGTGATTTGTTTGTGGCCTTTTTCGGCATCCTACTTTTGCATTTCCCTTCCCTAACAGCTCCCTTTGAATTTTCACCAATTCATCTGGCTCATGCAGGTTGACACAATGAAACTGGCACCGGGAGTCACGTTGCGCGAGGGTAACGTTGTAAAGAGGGGCCCGCCTTTGCCAAAGAGGGTATGTTCACAAGCCTGGATGCGGGATCATGCATGTGTCTGTTATGATAGATAGTGTCTAACATATCTTACTTGATTTCCCTCTGGAGCAGAAAGACGTTCCCCCGTTCACCATCACTGGAGAGCCAACCATGCCCGGCACCAACACAGATCCCAACATCCTCGTCGGCCCTCCGCCTTACACCCTCTCCAGAATGACTCAACCGCCAAGCTACCACCACGCATCCGCACCCCCTTTTCCATCCTCGTCCGCTGCTGCTGCGTCGTCGTCATTGATGATGTTGTCAGCGGAGGCAATGTTGTCGGAAGTACTGAGCAAGGCGAAACCTGTTGTGAAGGGGATTGGTGGGAGTGGGAATCGGAGTGGACAGGGGAAGGCGACTATGAGTCCACAGCCTGCATTGCCTGTTGCGGATGGGGATTTTGAGCCGGAGTTTTGAGGAGATTTGGGGGGGGGGGGCGGATAGAAAGAGACGTGACATCGGGAGCTCTGGTTGGTGAGGGAGTACGGGTGGACGAATTTAGAAGGGATCTAATGTTTGTGACATATGAGGTTTAATTGATGATGGTGCTTCGCGGCATGTTGTTCGTTCTTTACATATGAACCTGGAGGGAGAGCTGTGAATACGAAATATAGCTTTTGTTGTGATTCTTTTTCGCTCCCATCGGGCCCGGCCCAAGTGAAGAGGCGACAGTTGTGCGAGAAAACATTTACTGTATACAAATATGTAAGGGGTGGAGAGACGCTAGCAAAATCCGGAACCGGCGTCGCTGGAACTGGAGCAACGGCTTACATGAAAACATCATGAAAACGACGTGGCCCGACACAAGACATTGGAAGAAGATGAGAATGAGACTTTTGATGAGTTTTCTTCCCACATGGTTACTACAGATCAAACAATCGGTGAGTTGTGATCTCAGATCACACATATTCAAAGAAATTCCTTCCTCCATTCAGTCTGGTGCAATGATTTTGCCCTTCGCGAGATTGGAAACAAGGTCGTGGTCCAGTGCCGCGTAGCGCACCTTGTGCCAGCCAGACAACAAAGAGCCAATCACGGTCTGTCATCATAACAACAAATACGCCCGTTTATAATCTCTGTCCAGCGGTAGCAAGTATAAAAGAAAGGATCCAAACCATCTATTCCCGGCGCTGAGTCGCAGAATCTTCATCAAATTTCGGAATCATGAACAGCAGTCGTCGCCCTGGGCATCGGCCTAGTCGCCAGAGAAACGTCGCAAATCGGACTGAAGATCCTGAACCCAAACAATCATTCGAGCGCAAGGGTCCCAGACCCACACCGTCCTTTGAACGTGAGGCGGCACGTACGCCAACGAGATCGCCGTCGCCAACCGAATCAACAGCATCATCAACATCGCCTGTATCGCCAACCCCACAAAAACTTCCTCGCAGATACTGTTGCGGTTGTTTCAAAACAAGACGGAGTTGCTGCACGTTTTGGTCGACCTTCACATTTTTCGTGCTGCTGGGTGTGGGTCTCACGATTTTTTTCCTATTTCCACGAATACCTGAGGTGACCATATCTCAGCCGTTTTTGCTGGACTCAACGGGGACGGGTCCCAGTACTGGTGGTGATTCTGTGGGTGATCTTAGTGATCTCCTTATGATATCAGGCACCCCTGCCACGGCATCCCCGCAAAACCCGTTCAGAATCATGTCCAGGTTGGGTGTACTGGTCACCGTCGATAGCCAGAACTACATTGATTACAGAACGAACATCAAGTTCACTGGAAACTTGGTGGATTCGACAACGGGTGTGGAGGCACCAAATGTTGTTGGGGCGGGGGAGACGGCGGCAACGTTTTTCAAAAGGAGTGCTACAAGCGTTACGTTGGTAAGTTCTGTATTTCATTGTTTTGGTTGTTGTATTGATGGACATCCTTGTTCTCCATCCCCTATCTCGACTTTGTCGAAGGCCTTCTCTCACCTTGCACTTGCTTCGATGCCTCCGCAACATCCTGAAGCCCATAAACGTCACTTACACGCTCCAAACACCGGCAAGCTCCCTGAACTCCGATGCCACCTTTTCTCAGATTATCTCAAACTGCGGGTTCGCCGGGGCTCAGCGTGGAAATCCGGCGCAGCTGAAATACAGGGTAGAGATTACGATCGACCTCATCGCGTGGACTGGGATTAGGCCGACCCGGGAAGGAAGTGTAAACTTCCCATGTCCTTTCAATGACGCCATGTGGGCGAGACTCAGTCCTTTCTTGTGATAGGATCTGGTGTTAGTTATGTCTGACGTTAGTAGTGGAGTGAAAAACCGGCCATGTCTCTATAAGGAAAGATAAAAATGTACGCATGGACCAAATGTTTGGTCCATCAGTCTCTTCATCAGATACCTGCTCAGATACTCGTGACTCGTCCTCGTCACCTCCACATCAAGACTGATAGCTTTTTAGTCAGCAAACTGCACTTATCGCAAGTTGCTTTTTTTGCCCTGATATTTACTGGAGCCCATCCGGTGACAAACTGGTGCACATTACCGGAAAAGAAACCAGAAAAAAACCACAATTTCCACATAGGCTCGGTGCCGAGCGCGAGGACTGGCGACATGAACCTCATTCGTTCCACCTCATTCATTCCAATTAAATCATTGAGCACCAATTGAAGGGACCTTGCCTCAATCTTTCGTTGGGAATTTCGCGGCGACTGTTCACGCTCCGCATTCGCTGACTTGTGTTGTTTCCTTGGACATAAAGTCATTGTTTATCTTTGCAGTTGGCGGCATCATTGTTACACACATACTCCCACCTTTGATCACCGACAAGCCAGCACCAGTTGACACACCGACCGCACAAACCAAGTGCAAACCAACTCATCATCACCCGCACTATCGTCTCAATCAGCGCCACGGTCGCCGCTTTTATTCTTCACGACGCTCCTCCAATTTCATTCGCATATCTCGCTTTTCTGCCCATCTGCCGCTCCTCCGCACTCAGCATGGACGACTATGACCGTAAGCGTTGGACTTTATCGGCCCTTCCGGTTTCTTTCTCCTCCCCGACTTTGCTTTGGAATTCACTCCATCCATTCTTGTTTTGTGTGTGTGCCGTACATTGTGTCTTTGCCAACAGCTGAGGGAGAATACGACGACAACGACTATTACGATCAGGTGTGTTTTCATGAACCAAGGTTCCCTTGGCGTCAACGCAAACGAGACCGAAGAGGGCGAAATCCGTTGCATGGAACTGATCTCGTCTCGTTTTTGCTAGGTGGTCGAAATAACTGCTCAGGATGTTCAAACCGGAGAAGGTACAATAAGGCTGGTCCTCCAACCTCGGCACTCGCTGACCCTTGCGCTCACAAGTATTGACGATATGTATTGTCGTTATTGAATCTCAGTGGACGTACAGGGAATCGAATGGTCAAAGCTTCAAGTCACGAGGGAAGCTTTCAGAGAGGCAAGGATAAAGAATTACCGGACGTATAAGAACCTGCCACATTCCCAGGAGGAAGTCGCAAAGGAAGTCAACCCCGTACGAACAGGTGGCAGATTTTACGACTTTCGATATACAAAACTGCGAGACAAGTGCTTCATTGTCCACTTTCAGCTGAGAAATCTGTTATGGGCCACGAGCAAAAACGACGTATTTTACACATGTAAGTCTAAAGACACAAAACAGTTGGGGGGGGATCCAGATCTTACAACATCTCCCTCATGTAAACCATTTTTCTTTTTTTTTTGAATTAGCCCAAGGGTCAGCAGTAAGCCATTGGTGTCCCCTCTCCCGCCACTCCCGCCCCGCCCTCGATCTCTACCAAGCGAAACTCGCCACCGTCAAAATCAGCACCATGGCCGCCCGAGACGATTTTTTACTCGTGGGAGGGTTCTGTGGGGAGTACGCTTGTAGACGCCTCAGTAGCGGTAGCGGTGGGAATGGCGAAGATGGAGGAAGCGCAATTCATTCGGGCGTACTCACTCGGGATCCCAACGGCATCACCAACCACATAATGATTGATCAGGGCAGGAGCGGTGCCACACAGGCGATTATTTCCAGCAATGATTTTCGAAGTCGGGTCATGGATTTGGGTACACAGAAAATATTGGGGACCATCTCGTTCGATTGGCCTGTCAATGTAAGGAGCAGGCATCTATCCCGTTTAAAAGAAACGAAATACTGCGTCTTTTCTCTTCATCGAATTGACACTGGTACATTTGTTTTCTTGCTGTGATCATGTAAGTGCTCGACATTGAGCCCGGACAAGCGGATGCTCTGCGTTGTCGGAGACGATACCGACACCTCTATTGTGAATTCCCAAAACGGCGAGATTATCACAAAATTGAAAGGCCACCGAGACTTTTCCTTCGCCTGCGCATGGTCCCCTTGCGGTCGAATAATAGCCACAGGAAACCAAGACATGACAACCCGTCTCTACGATACCCGGAATCTTTCACAATCCTTTGCCGTCTTTGGTGCCAAATTGGGTGCCATTCGGTCTCTCCACTTTTCAGACGACGGATCCTTCCTTGCCATGGCTGAACCAGCTGATTTCGTACATCTCTTCGATTTAAGAAGTTGGGACCCTGACTTCTCTCTTTCGAACGATGACAACCTCATGAACAACGAGCCAACATTTTCATCATCCTCGGCCCCGACCACAACAACACGAAGTTCATCTTCATCGTTATTATCACCATCTCGACGCCGCACTTCACTTCCCGCATCTGCCCCATCCGCCTCATACCGCTCATCAGCCCGCGAATCAGACCCCCCACCCGCCGCCATGCTTTTCTCCCCTTCCTCTCCGTCATCCTCATCCAATGCATCATCTCCCTCTTCATCACCATCATCAGCATCAGTGCCGTTTTCGTTTGTGTCGGACTTCCCGAGACCAACGAGATTTTCGGAAGAGGATGCTGACATGGCGGATTTGGACGATGACGATGATTATCAAGATGGAGAAGGCAGGGAAGATGATGGCGACGGAGGAACAAGTACACCCACACCGAGGGCGGCAAGGAAGGGTGGTGGGGGAGCTGTGAGTGGCGTGTCGGTAACGTTTCAGGGCGGGTACAGAAGTCAAGTCATTGATTTCTTTGGAGAAATCGCGGGGATTTCGTTTACGCCTGGGGATGCGGAGAGTTTATACATTGGGATTGCGGGTATGTTGGTTCAGTGAGGAAAAAAGAAAGAGAGGGGGCGGGAGAGGAGAGAGAAAGAGATGAATGGTGTATGGCCTGTCATTGGGTTATGTTGGCAATTCTGGACGTGGAAACGTTGGTCCGAATTTCTTATATGGTCGTGGTACTCATATACCTCTTGGTTTTTCTTTCTCTTCACACCATTTTTCGACAAAAAGATGATACGTATGGGTAAGCAAGAGAAATCGAATCGCCGTCATTGTATTCAATCGCTTGTTTTGTGTTCTATGCTTGCCGGACGACACACATCTCGATATTGACATATATCCCTTCCAGTTCAATCCTTGAATACGAACGCACCCGACATGGTAGGAACGGGATTCTGTCTTTGGATTCCGCTTATTTATGACAGAAGTGGGAACAATATCGTCAACGATCCACACACCTTCAACCCCTCCGTGTTATTGGCCGTGGCACTCAGTCGTATCAAACGGTGAACGGGCGGGTTTATGCAAATGCTTTTCAAACCAACCTGACACTTGCAGCACTCGAATAGCAAGTCCAGCCTGAAATATCAGACTCATGACCTTCAACACCAACACACAGCCTTGCTTTTCTTCCTCACTTGTCCTTCGTTCCCACAAGTCTGACACGCCCTGCATTGCATGATACTTGATACAACTCTCGGCAATGTAAGCGGGTCTCTGCTGGTGACCTCTGCTTGACAGGGTGGTTGGAAACGACGGAGGACGGTGAGTCGAGTTTTTGGTGGGATAGAAGCGTCTCGAAGTAGGGGATGCGAGGAAAAGGGATTGGATGTACATATGGAACAGTGGTGTTTTCGAAAACGGAATTTGGGGGCGGTGCCGGGC
>JADGJF010000108.1:0-35194 GCA_027596845.1 Quaeritorhiza haematococci | reverse complement strand
CCCCCGGCCCCGGCCCCCTTCTCTTCGCATTTGCCAAAACAATTGAAAAGATTGATGTGCAGACCAAAGCACATACTTGAGAGCGATGCGGAACTTCGGACCCAGTTTTTCCAGTTCAGCAAGCACGCAATCAGTGATGCACGGTATACCTACAAAAAAAAAAGAAAAGCAAAAGTCCGCGAAGTACAGCTTAGTGGTCCGTCCGGTCAAACCGGCGGTCAAACCGGGGTAAGAGTTTGGGACAAACTCAAATTCACCACTTCAACGTCCCCTCCCAGCCAAAAAGAACGTACATTTCGCATATAAGCAATCCATCATTCCCTTCATAAGCTCAATTTTGTTCTGAATCGAGAAGTTGATGAAGTTCGTATCGACGAGGACGTGGTAAGGGGGAACCAATGCTTCGTTGAATTTGAAGAAGAGGGAGGAGGCGACTTGTGGGCTAAAATGAGCAAAAGAGAGGATAAGGTTGTAGAATACTCATACCAAAAGGCAGCGCACTTGAGCCAATATAACAACCAAGAGAGCCAGGAAAGCAAATGAGCTACCACTTACACATGACGAACAAGTTGCTGCTCTTTTTCTTTCTGCTTCTTCTCAAGTTTTTCTTGGTTCACTTTTCTGCAAATTCAAGAGACATCTTAGATTTCCTCAATGGATTTCGTGTGGTGGGCAATAAAAAAATTATGGACACCTACAGCCGAGCGTCGTTGGGGTTGAGCATGCGCTTGACCTGCGCGAACTTGCGTGTTTTCTTGGCTTTCCCCTAAAAAACATCGAAAGGAACGCAAAAGTGAAAGAACAGAGAAGGTGTAAATAAATGCTGCTTCCAATGAAGAATCGTCGGTTATGCTGTCTCTACTTCCGGCATACCATGGCGGTGTCAGGTTGGTGTCGTCGCAGGTGGACGTTTTGGCAAGTGGAAAATGAATACACAAACGAACACAAGGTGATACACAAGCGTTCCTGAAAGGTGAAACACAAGCGTTCCTTGGGGTTCGACTCCAGCCTACGCAAAGTTGCTCACGAACTCGAAAAAGGCGAGTGATGGAAATGCCTTGCCAACGTTTGCCAGGAGCAATCTCCGCTTTTTCACCTCGCTCGAGGAAGATAGGCCTGTTATCTGGTGAGCGCATTCATATTGAGGGGTCTTCAGGGGTCGACCAGTGAGAACCCCAAAGGCAACATCATTGTTGGTGGGGTAAAGGTGATCATCCCATAGTCAGTTCGGACATGGCTGGGTGTGTTGTTGGGAAGACCGAGGGAACCTGCTGAAGCAGAGCCTTATGCAAGGAAGAGGGGCTGGGTTCGAGACCTGGTTCGAGTAGGTACTCATCAGAGGCATCTGGACATGGTCTGGTCTTGCGTCTTCGAAGCAATTGGAGGAACCAAGATTCGATGCTGGATTCGACTGATTCAGGAAACCTATCGAGGAGACGGAACGTTGGTTGCTTTCGGAGCCCAACCCAGCGCCCAGCGCCCAACCTGCCAGGGCAATGGGAGGGCGAGAATTTCATCTCACATTGGAGGCAGGCGTATTTCCCACATGCTTGCCCTTTCCATGATGTGGTCGTCATCTGAGGCATATAACCCCTGGCATAACCCTGAGGTTTTTTCATTTGGATGTATTTTCTACCTACATAGGTTCCAAGCATATATGCATAACGCAACACTGCAAGCAGGCAACTACATTCTTAAACATAGCGATCCTGGCAAACTCACATGGATTCGGACAGTGGTGGTATTTTTGCAGAAGCTTTTTATTTTTTGATATATGAAACAAACAAAACACTCTAGATGGCTTCCACGACTTGCTCTGTAGGTGCAGCAGCGACGGGGGCGGCGGCGGGGACAGTGGTCGGGGGGATGGGCTCTTCTTCTTTCGGCTGTGACGGAGAGGAAGGAATCATTTAAAAATCCGCTTATTTGTTATCAGTGTGACCTAGAAAAAACATTAGTTGTGATGCATACCTCTGAGATGGTAACCATGTCGGGGAGAGGCTTCTTGGGGCCCTGCTTGCCAGAGGGGTCCCATTCCAACATAATCTTGACCTTGATACCCAAAACACCCTGACGCAAAAGAACGTGCCTGATGGCAGTGTCGATGAAGTCCCGTGTGGGTTGACCGGAGTGGATCTGAACAAAAGCAGCGCATGAAGGTTAGTTGACACAACAGGAAAAGAAGACATGAACAAGGTCGCCCACAATCAACACTTACCATGAAACCGTCAACGAACTTCATGGACTTGGCCCTAGCAGCACGGAGCTTACCAGAGACAACGACCTCACAACCCTTGGCACCAGATTCCATGATGAACCGGAGCACACCATAGCAGGCCCTAAAAAAAACACCGAGCACATATTCATGTAAGTCATAGACGATAGGGCAAACGGCGGCTATCACAACAGAGAAAGTGAAATATTTAGTTTCTTACCTCCTGACAGCCAAACCACCCAACAACTTGTACCGGAGAGATTCAGCTTGGGCGATGGCACAAAGACCACGGTTGTTGACCTTCTCGGCGTAGAGCTCCACAGTGTTTTCGGGGAAGTTGAAACGCTTCTGGACGACGGAGGTGAGCTCACGGATACGTTTGCCCTTCTCACCAAGGACGTTTTGGGTGCGGGTAGCACGGATGATGATCTCAGTGCGGGCGGGGGTGACGCGGACCTCGACACCGGAGTAACCTTCCTCAGCGAGCTCACGGGTGAGGAATTCGTTGAGCTCAGCGAAGAAGACACCGTCGGCAACGAACTATGGCATGAGCAGAATACACAGTACAGAATAATCAGGTCAGTACCCATAACGGTAACGAGGTCCACTTTGTCCCAGAGTCTCCAACATTCCGCGATTTCGACATCGACGGTCACTGCTAATCGGTCCACCCCCCAGTCTACTTCGAATGGCATCGAGCAGCACCATCGAGTCCCACCAACAACTAACGGTCAGAACGGTCCTCCGTACGCCCAGCAAACGTTCCGAGGTGTCCCTAAGATTTGTATGAGGCCGTGTGGTTTAGGTGTTGGTGTTGGTTTGTTATCGTCCGTGAACGCCGATAGGTGAAGCTTCACTCCAGTAGCGAAGTCCAGCGCCCATCCATCCGATCCAATCAACCCTGGCATAACATCCATCCATCCATCCATCCATCCGTCCGTCCATCTATCCATCGCACCCTCCACCCCCTGCGCAGTGCGGCATGCATAGAATGATTGATTACCTTTCTCTTCTTGGAAACGGCGGCCATGTTGGATGATGTGACGTATGGTGGGGTGAGGCAGTCTGACCAGAGTTGTTGGAGGCTGAGAAGGGAGTGGGAAGGAGCGTTCACCAAGCCTGGGAAGTCCCAATGAAGTGTGGCGTGGACACTGAGCGTGGGACAGAACCTCCTTGAGGTCGTACAGGTAATACTTTGTGTTCTACTTCTCACTTCAAATCCAACTCCGCCTCCGCACACACATAAACACACAACTCCCTGCCGCCGCTCTGACCTGCCAGATGCCAACAACAACCAAAATCGAAGAGGAGGTCTGCTTCTATGGGAAACCTGGCGTATTTTACAATCATTTCCTGCTTCTCACTAAAATCAATGTACGGATCGCTTTTTTTGTCTCAACAGGCCCTGCGAGAGGTAGCAAGTCTCGGCAATCTTGCCGCTGTCTCAAAATACGTTTTGTCGGGTGCGTGGTGCGTTATTACAGTTGCGCGATGCCGTTCCTATGCGTTACATTTTCTTCAGTTCATAACAAAAGTGTCCGGGGAAGTAGCTTGCATAGGACTGACTTCTGGATACTTTACGTCCTGGATTTTCTACATGCCTGAAAAGGTGTTGAAATCAACTCGCGGAATGCCATGAATGGATGGTCTGCACTTCATTGGGCTTGCTATCGAAACCATGCACGAGTAGTCAAGTTCCTATTGTCCCAGGGAGCCGATGCGTTCCTTCAGAACACCAAGGGTCAAACCCCATATGACTTGGCAAAGAGTGATGAAGTGAGGGCTATGTTGCCGCGTACGTATTCATGTCTCAATTCATTCGATTCAAATTCTCTCCGTAATTTTCCACCATCTAAATTCCCTTTCCCCCAGAGGGTGAAAATGTTGAGCCGCCCCCTGTATCGACTGAAACAACCGAAGGTGCCTCTTTGCCCATAATACCTAACTACCTTGCGAACCCCGACCTGCTGAAATCATGGGCGGTGCCGGACGATTTGGATCCTGAAATCAACGCACCACAGTCATCAGGAGAGTCCCAGTCGATTGAGCAAGTTACCGCTGATGGGAAAAACGAAACCGAAAGATGGGAAAGGATTTCAACTGAGACGGATGGTGCTGGCGTTGTTGCTCCAGCTCCTGCGCCCAATGTGGCATCGATTGCACGGATTTTGGACTCGCTAAAAATCTCGGGTGGCCCGACGACGGCGTCGAAAGTTGAGAAGCGTATGTGTTCAAGCCTAACCATTTTGCTGTCCATCATGATCTTTGATTTGGATGTGAGGAAAGGTAACAAATACATGCATCTTTTGATTATCACAGGGGAGCTCTTGATCTATAAAACAGACCGAGGAGATCAGAACCTGTGTGGGGCCGTTTTCGTCAAACCCACGGACACAATTCGGGATACGATTACGCAAATGCACGCAGAAATAGATGATTTTCCTGGAGATTTGTTCAGCTTTTATAGGCATAACGGCAAACGGAATGTACCGATCAACAAAAAGCAGTACGGTTGCTTGACTTGGGACCACTTTGCGAAAGAGGAGGATGTGATCGTTATTGTCTCCAACGACTCGAGTCATCGGGGTGATGATGATTTTTCCTGAACACTTCAGCTGGCTGCGCGTGCGAGTCCATGTGGATCAAGGTCACGGTCTAAGTTGTATGTGTCTAAATATTGTACAGAGGAAGCAGAGGGAGCCGAGTACAGGGATTACAATCTAATGTGATTAGGTTTACATAAAGAACAGCTTTGTGTCAGGCTTAGTGTCGCGGTAATGAGGTCCATCCAACACGAACGAGTGGTATCGAAGGTATTCAAAGATCGAATCGCATCGCGACGGTCAACTCGTGTTTGTGGACAAGGATTGAAGCACACCGACTTCAGAGGGTGCAATGAAGCGATTCCGTTGGGCTTCCACAAGTTTGCGGACATTATTGAAACACCGTACTTTGAGGAAAATCTGTCCGCGGGAGACATGTCATCCAAAGAGATTGAAACTTGATGTCAGCTTCTTCTTTGCCTCAGAACCCAACAGCAACAGATCATTTTGACGAAAAGAAACGGGACATACCGCCACAGAAGCGAACATTGCTCCTAGGGTCAATAGGATGGACCACAAGCAAAACACGCCCACGAAAAAAGCGGCGATGATCAACCCTGCCGATAAAGCAGTGACCAAACACCATATCGTCATTTCACGAAGCGAGTCATTCATCACAGTGCTCAGTTGTGTCTTTGCGGCAAAAGTCGCAATCTGCCGTTTTACCCGAAAGATAGACATGAATTGGGAATAAACTTTGGTTGGAGGAGATGGTGAGACAGGTGACAAATAGAGAGAAACAAATAGAACTTCAGATTTTCTTAGCTGAATACCCGATGCATGAAGAAACTCACCCGTAGCAGAGCAAGCAAGCACATAAAATGCCATAAAGGCGATCAGGAGCATCACGAACGTCTGTGACTCGCTGATGCACACGCCGATACCGCGCACCTGACACTCGATGAACGACGCGACCAGCCCAATCCACAGAAGGAAAGCAATTGTATACGAAGCGGTAAACCGCAACCGTTGGTCTTGAATCACCAGAAAAGAAGGCACCATAGTTGCCAGTTAGAATTCCAACAAGCGAGGGGCGAACCAAAGAAATAGAAGGCAAAAACGATGTCTTTAAAACTGGTAATCATCTCCGCACAGAAGCTTACCCCATGTCCTCAAAGTCTTCGACATGAACACACTAACCACCTGCATCTGCCCAATAAAGAGGAGACAGGTTGCAAACACGTGCCACAGCAAGCAGATGAAAAGCGCCGTTATTAGAGACTGTGTGCGCGTCTTTTCCCATTCGGGTGCGAGGTCCGGATCTACAACATTGATAGTTGCGAAAGTGGCCGCCATGAAACAGACAACAGAGAACCAGGAGGGAACAATGATTGCAAAAAGGATGTTGACTCTGTTGTAGAAGCCCCCAATGGAGCGGATGACCCAAACGTATCCAGGTATCATCGCGATGGCGGTGGCGACAGAAATGCAAGCTGCAATGCGAAACGGTAACGCGATTTCGCAGGTACCGGCGAACATGGTGACGAGCTTTGATGAAAGGAAAAGAAGGAAGATCAGATTTGGAACTGAGGAAACCGTCCAGTCACATCCACGACAGCGAACTTTGCGGCGCAGTTAACCATTGAAGCCCCCCGGCCCCTCCCCCCCCCTGTGTTTCCGTCACACCCGAATTCGTGTCAGAAAAAGGTGTGACGTCGGAGTTTGAATTTATGTATTACATAACCCACTCGACAGGCAAGCTCACATAATGACATTACAAACATACACAACACATGCTGTCACGCATAGTCTTTTTTACTGTAGCTCGCATTGATGGAAGTTCATAGTGGTATGCCCATACGACTCTTCATTGAAACCAGTTTGACTTTCAAGACCTCCAACTTGACTTCCATCATCTCGGACACTTTTTCTTCCATTCGTTTCTCTTCCAGTTCCGCCAGCAGCATTGCCTCACGCGAAGCCCCTGCCAGTGCCTTCGTGACCACATCATCGGATGCCAGCTCCGATGTACCCTCGCCTTCTTTCAGTTTTGAACCACTACCAGCTTCGACCTCCTCCTCCTGCTTCCACAGCACCTTGTGAATTTCATCCACATCGCCAACCTCGTCGGTCGTTACAGGAGGGGGTGGAGGTTCCTGCGTTCGCGATAACATTGCATGAAGGGCTGTCCGCGCTGCCGCGGCTGCAACCCCCGTCGAGTGAGAAATTGCGATGAGTTTGATGAGTGTCATCAGTGGGTTTTTGGCGGATTCCAGTGGGTAAATCATTGTTGAAATTGGAGCTTCGTGACCATCGCCGGCACTACTAATTGAGCGCCCGCGCGAGTCAAATGGATCCTCAATCTCCAACTCAAGAAACTTCTGAAGACAGTCCTGCGCCGACCGCATGGTTCCTACATGTCGCGCGATCTTTTGCCAATCCCAGTTGCCGTTAGGGAACTGTCCAACACCGTCCAGCAGCGCCAGGAGTTCTTCGTCCGACCATATCGAACCTGGTTCATCTTCAATTTCGTCGTCTCTTTCATCCCATTTATCGGTGGATGGTGCCTTCACTCGTAGAAAAGTGCTGCCGGTTATTGAAAACTGAAACTTCCCGTCTTTGTAGCAGTGTTCGCACAACAGCATATTTCCCGGGCGTTTGGCACGGTAACGACGGTCCAAGAGGTACGCATGACAATTCGCACACTGATTGACTGGCGTTGGACTTGTTGATCGGGTGAGTCCTTTGAAAACCAAGTCCTCCGGATTGAGATTTGATATCGTTTCGCCGCCTTCCTTCAGGTCGACCGTTTCCAGAGTTTCTATGTCCTGAGAGCACCACATTGTCTTTCGGACATGCTACGGATGTGGGAAGACGACAACGCAGGTGAGGCATGGAAATGCAGGCAAGAAGTGTTCCAGATATCGCTCAGTTGCTACAAATAGATACCTGATGTCGCACGATACCGTGAAGTTCCAAAAAGGAAACAAGCCGGATGATGTCGAAGATTGGTGCCCCCAGCTCGTATGCACATTTCGCAAAGTCAATGGGATGCGTCGGATCGCGGATGTACTCGTTCAGAACAAAATTTCGTATCGTTAAATATAGTTCTGGGGACTTAGATTCGTTTTCACCGTTAAAGTAGTCTGGGAGATTGTGCTGTTCCATATCGTGGATTTCGGTCTCAGATAGAGACAAGGAAGGCTGCGCAAAAGCGATACCATCCATAGATGCTGCGTCAGAGTATGCTGCTGACTCGTCGAGATACCATCGCCGTTGGCGGGATAAACGAGACCATTCCGAGGAGTTAGGCACGTTACAGAGATGGGCGGGAACAATGGGCTCAAATTCGTATCGTCGAGTTCGCGAACTTATCCTCCGATCCAAGTCGACAATGGTGACATGCGGTACCACAGATGGCCCGCCCGATACAGACAGTACAGAACCTGTGTCGTCGTCTTCTTCGGCCGGATCGGACAAGTCGTTCCTGCTCATCAACGGACTGTGGGGCGGCGAATCCTCGATCAAGGTATCCAACATGATGGTTTCCGCGCCCAGCTCTGTGTTTGGTTCGCCCGTTTGTTCGACTTCGTAGTCCTCCTCATTCTTTCAAGAGAGTCACAACCGAACCATTGGAAAGTCTTAGTTTCCATAACTTCGAGAAAACAGGCCGAACATTCCACTCTGGCAAGATAATCTGATAGAACATACCATCCTAAAAAAGATCGTCCACATCAGTCGAGATGTTCTTGGAATTGCGAAGTCAAACTCAACTTAACACCTACCACTCGTTCCAGAGTTCACTGTCCGTAAGCCAGCGTACAGAAACATGCCAAGGACCCTGATGCTGCGGTGGCGGCTGTAGAGCAAATATTTGTCAGTGCTGGCGCGGAGACGGAAGGCACCCAGAAACATTACAACGCCCTCCATTTACTCGGGAAGATCAGGAAAATCAACCTCTGGATCCAGGTATTGTCCATTGTCAGGGACCCAGATATCATACGAATCCGGCTTATACCAGTAGTGGAGGTACACATAACCGGCCCTCCGCTCAAGCGTGCGACACCATTCACTCTCATTCTCGGCGTCCTCGTACACTTCTTCAACAATGTGCGTCGCCTCCGCCGGATCATCTACAAGAATTGCTGCAAATATATTTGATACGGTAAGTAAGAATCAGTTTCCAGACAATCCGATATTTGATCTGTTTTCCAAAGAGAGGGTGGCGGGGGCTTTTTCATTTACCCTGCATGTTCTCGACCACGGACGCATACCGCTCCCTCACTTCATCTGACGCAAAGGCGATTGCGGGTTGCACCCAGAATTCCTCGGCTTCCAGCGCCGCCCTGATCACGTCCAACATTTCCAGCAGTTGGAGTTTTCGGTCCTGGTTAGCAAAGTCCCAACGCCGCCAGCCCACATCTGTTCTGTATTGATATGCCGTGCGAAGGATTACACTCAGTGAACCTTTAGGACTGAAATCCCGAAAGTGTTTGACAGGGATTAGGGGTGATTTCCGCTCCGTCCCGTCCGTTAACGGGACGGAAGCGTTCGATGGGTTACCCCTACCCAAGGCGACCCTTTGGAACTTCTGAAGGGATATGGTAAATGCGGCAAGCTCTTTAGCGGTGAGAGATGGAAGTTCAGCACCCGTTCTGTTGGCGGCCAAGTCGCTGAGGACTGGAGGGAGTAAAGGCTCGAAAAGTGCAATGTATTGAGCATCTTCAAGAAAATCCATGGTGAGTGAGGAAGGGTGTTTGTCGGTTTGGTGGTACAAATGAATACAACGGGTTCAAGTTTGTCCAAGATTTCAAGTTGCTTCAAGATGCTTAGTTTGTCAAGTGCAAGTGGTTGTCTATCGTGCAAATGGTGGGGGATACAGACAGAATAAATAGAAAATATGGCGATGATCACGTCCAAATCCGAGGTTTTTTCATATTCGGACTGAGTGGACTATCCTGTTCCGGTGGTGTTTGCTTGTCAGGGAAGGGACTCCCTGCACTTTCTGGATAGTCGTTGGTAAGTCGGGGGAGTGGTCCCAAGTTATTGTCTGTAGATAATTTCGCCACTTCCGCTTGCAGTATGTCGACTGGGAAATCAAAAGCATGATCAGTTTGGGCGGTGGCTTACAGTGCTCGGGTACCAAGAGGAAAGGAAGTTACCCACCATCGAATCTCCTCTTTCGTGACCTCATATCATTTTCATCTGCGAATACATTTTGAAAATGTTAGTTGAATATCTTGTTCTCAACAAACAAAAACACAAACGGGAAACAGAAAACATGGCCATACCTTCACGATATACGGAGGCCAGAAACGAAATTGCATTTGCAATAACCTGCAATCATTCGGAAAATGAGTGGAACAAACAACCATAAAGATCCGAAATTGACCCCGCCTGTACCTGATGGTGTTTACTTTGAAGCAAGCGACATGCAACAGTTTCAGACCATAGCAGGTTATAAGACTCGTGCAATTTCTCTCTGTACAAGGCAAAAAAAGGTGATCGCAGTGTTAATGAAACGCCTTCTTCACTCAGTGGGTGAAAAGACAAGGACGCGAAAACATATTAGATGACATACAGTTTTTCTTCAAGTTCCAAAACTTTGTGATTTAAATGCTCAATTTTCTCATCCTTGGTAATTGCATCATCCATGCCTTTGTTCTGCGGAGGCCTGGAGCTCTTTCTCTTGATGTTCTGTAGCAAATCCAGCTCGCCTCTTCGGAATTCCGCATGCTAATCAGAAATCGCACATATAATCGTTGATGGGGATTCGATACTGAAGTGAATGCGGAGAACATCAGATCGCGCTACAAGCCATCCAGAAAGTACCTTGAATTCCCAGCCCTCCGTCGCGCCACTTTGCAACATGTGAACACCTGTGTTTAGCTTATGGAACCCGTACATATTCAGCTGTCTCACGAAAGAGGCAAACTGCAAAAATAGAAGTCCGTAAGGTCAGAAAAAGGTCCCATAACTATATGAATTCCAGACCGCGCAAAAAACTTACATTATTGTGTTTGAAGTATTGTGGCAAAACAACTTTGGAAAACTCTGGAAGAGAGACAGACGTAGAAGAATATTTTGCAAGATTATCAGGATTCGAGATAGTGCAGAAACTGAACACTGCTTGCCATCTCAAGATCACACACATTCCGCACCTGTCGGATCTTGGACGATGAAGAATGTTCCTGTTGGGTCCCATGATATCAAATTCTGAATGTTTTGATCCTCGAGCATTCTGGAGAAAACTGTAACAGTCAGTCGACACGGCCAACATGTCAGTGGTCCGCAAGGACGAATGTGATCTTACGTGTAGAGTTTATGGATGAAAGCAGCCTGCACAGAGATGCGCAAACATTAGGCGCCAATTATAAACTAAAAAAGCAAGCAAGGGTCGCAAAAAAGGCCATATGTTTCGTACCTGTGTTGAGGATTCTGAGGGCTTTTTTGAGGTCGTCGGAGTTGCCATTTTGCAACACAGACAGCGAAAAATGACCTTCCCGCGGTCAACGGACGACGGTGGTAACGAATGAGTTGATCGCTATGTTCCAGCTTCGAATGTGAATGGCGAAAGAAATTCTTGTTTCTGGTCCTGCCACAACTGATTCTTCTGAGTGCACGGTTGTGGGCGGGGAAAGATGTGGTTGTGGTGGCTGCCGGCGCACGTTTTTCCCGAATGCGTGTGTGCTTTTTCACCTCCGTTTGTCAGTTTGTCAGCAGGGATGTCAGTCGATTATCCGAAACCCGAGATCACTGATCACTGGATGAGACGTCCGCAATGGTTCTTTGAGTGTTCTGGATGTTGATGGTTCTCGAATCACTGGCGGGATTCGAGCTACGAAGCCTGTGCAACATAGACGGCTAAGCCTGCCCCACCCACACAAAGTAGCGAGAAGCAAACGAAGCAAACAACTCCAAACCGAACGCTCCCACCACACAAAAAACCCACCGAAGCGAGCCGAAGCGTCCGCCCTCCACAGAGGCTTGAATCGACTCGTGCGCACTAAATCCCTCATCCAATTGCCCGTGCTATCGATTGCCTTGGAAGAGCGACACAGCAGTTCAGAACCTCGGCTTTCCTCAAAATGACCACCAATGCCAGGTCCGCCTCTCCACACACCCTTTAGTTACTCTCACAACCCCCACGTGTTGCAGAAATACCTAACGACTGAATTTCAATGAATTTCTATTGTGCTCCTTCCGTTATCCAGGCCATACGTAGATCTTCCACGTCCGGAACAGTCCACTGTCAAAAACGAAGATGTCTTTGTGGAAATTACAGATCCGCAGACCGGCAAAACCTTCTTTGCCAACGTTGTTACCGGTGAATGCAGCTGGGAAAAACCACCGGGTGCAAGAATGTTCGTCCTCTTTCACAGTTGCTTGCCTTGTGGAGTTGGGTTGGAAAGCTGGACTTGAGTTTGACTTGAGTTCTTTTTATAAGTGACGCGCCTTGGATTAAGCAAAACCTCTTCCCTCTTCAGTAAACCCAAGGATCCCAGTGGTGCGGAATGGTGGGAGTTGTTCGACGACAATCACAAACTGGTATGCCACGAAGAATCTTTTACAGCCGTTGATTGAATAAGAATTCATCTGTGATTAATGTATATTTCAGCCGTATTATTACAACACCAAAACCGGAGAAACGGAATGGTTGAGACCCACTACGGGCACCATAGTTCCGGTAAGAAGCAGTCAATCACATGAATGGCTGAGGTTGTTATGTCAGGAACCTGGCCCGATCTAACCTTATGCCTGAACGTTCTTTGATTCTTCCAGCTGATTGCGATCCAGGTAAGGACGACGTGAAATGGATTGATATGATGAATGGAGTTATATCTATGGATATGTTTCCTTTGAAGGTTATCTTTTTTAATCGAGAGTGCACGATTTCAGAATTCATCCATCGGGAAAAGAGTGTCGGTCGCTATCAAACGAGCTTCGACGGCTAGCACTGTTGGTGATGTTCCTGGTGGCGGCTCATATCAGTCATATTCGCAGTCTAATTACACATACCAGCAACAGCCTTCCCAGCCGTCCTATTATCAACAGCAACAATACTCGCAGCAGAATCAGTATCAACCACCGCCACAGCAGCAAAATCATTACCGACAGACCACCCCGCCGCAACCGCAGCAGCAACAGTATCAAAGATCTCAACAAAGCCCTACCTCCCCATACGGATCACCCAAAAACGAGCACCGATTGCCATCACCGACTGTAAGTCATATGCCTCGAATTTTCTTCTCTTCCTTATGAGGAATCAGTTGAAGCCGTT
Organism: Quaeritorhiza haematococci; assembly: GCA_027596845.1. Classification (NCBI taxonomy): domain Eukaryota; kingdom Fungi; phylum Chytridiomycota; class Chytridiomycetes; family Quaeritorhizaceae; genus Quaeritorhiza; species Quaeritorhiza haematococci. The sequence continues at coordinate 22,155 of JADGJF010000108.1, read as the reverse complement.
TTGAACCTTCCTCTTCTTTGATCGATAAGTCCAAAAGCCCACAATTTCCAAAAAGCGGCTCTATGGATGGATACCAGGAACGTCCTTCATACGAATACCAGTCCCGCAGTCGGGGCAACAGTTTTGACAGCAAGCATTCTCCCCCAGGAATGAGGTCAACCGGATCCGCGTCGTCGAATCTCAGCAAAAGCCCAGATGCCGTTTGGAAAGCGAGAAATTTGGGTGTTAGCGACCCGGTCTCCAACCCTGGTGAGTTCGATTCAGAGACCACACTCGTTGATAGTGGAGCATTGTCTCAATAATCAATGCGGTTCCCTTCTCGCCTCTCCCCCTTCAGAGGCTGCAGCAAGCATGCATCCACTGAGTGGATCATCAAGCAGTCAAAGTTTTCCGGCATCTGAGCTCAGCTCACAACCTTCCTCGTCTAATCTTTCGGAGTGAGTATCTTTCCTTTTTGGCGTCCATTCTTGAATCCACAGCTGAGTCCGTTTTCTCTTTCCTCTTTATGAATAACGAAGCCATCGAACTCTACCGAAGGATCTGAAGTACCATATCAGTCAGTTTCGGATTGACGGATTTGCTAAGAAGTATTTTGCAGAACATCGGGTGGGGATTTTCCGGCGGAAGGTTCCGGTGGAAAAGATGCTTGTTTTCCAGAAGGTAGAATCCGACACACGGTCTTGATCCATGTTGGGCCAAAATTTCATCACCATCACTTGCTTACACCTCTTGCTTCATTTATTTACTCAGGAATCTTTGAAAACACCCCTGATGGTCCTGAACAAAAACGTGCAGAAAGAAGCTCTAAAATCCTTCAAACATATCCTCATCATCCTTTTTCTGTGTCATTTCTTCGGTTTCTTCAAACCCGGCCGTTTCTTATTTCCCCACGTGTCAGTCAATATCTTTCCTTGACTCCAGTGCACTGATCCAAAGAATTATGGGTGATAGGCCAGGTTCGGGATCAGCCATGCAAGATATACAACTACTGTTGGATAAGGGGATTCAACACGGTGAATTGCGTGACGAGATCTTTGTCCAAATATGTAAGGTGGGTAAATCGAAGTATCCTTGTTCAATTTGAGGCACAGAACTACCCGTTGTCCGTGCGATCCAACGAAGCAAACGCCTGATCTGTTGGCCTGCGGGTTCACACTGCTCTTCTACATCCAGCAATTGTCGAAGAACCCCAATCTGTAAGTATTCGACCGTTTTGAGACGACTTCTTCATCACGTGGCTGACCTTGTTTCTTAACATCTTCCGCTTTCATGGAACAGTGACAGTGTATTCAAAGGCTGGCAGCTACTTTGTGTAGTGTGTATCACGTTCCCCCCCTCGAAGAATTTTGAGGAGTACATGAAGAGCTTCCTTCAGCAACACTACAACGACACCTCGAACCAGGTTGACATAATGGCGCGTCATTGCCACAAAAAGCTCCTCAGAATCTGTGTAGCTGGTCCACGGGGAAAGGTGCCGCTGGCCTCTGAGATCGAAAGGGCACAGGTTCGTTTATGCATTTGCGTCCGTTTCTTTTTTGTCGAGCAAACTGCCAACCCTGCGACGTGTCTCCAACCTGCCTCTTCGAATGATCAGGAAGCACCATTCAACCTCTCGGTATTTGGAGAAACGTTGGATGACATCATGAAGGCTGAAATGGAGGGCAAGCCAGATAGCACACTACCGCGAATCTTGCCCTTCCTTGCCGATGCAATCCTCAACTTAAATGGATCTAAGACCGAGGGGATATTCCGCGTTCCCGGTGATGCGGACGCGGTGGCAGGTCCGTACAATTATTTTTTTTTCGCGGGCCCCGCATCCGTTCGCTCTCTTCCGTCCCCGTGTTTGCCCTTTGGGCTGGGTTGCTTTCTTGCCCACTTCGTTCGTTTACATAACTTGCACATTGGAAACGAACAGATTTGCGATGTAGAATCGAAAAAGGGAACTACGATATGTCCGGCATAACAGGTATTTGCTTCGTGCCCGTGCATTCGCGCGTTTGAAAACGACAACTCGATACACCGATCCTTTGAACCATTCATATGAACCACACGTCCTTTCACTCCCTTTCTTTCACCGTGAAACCCCACCCCAACAGACCCGAACGTACCGAGCTCCTTGTTGAAACTTTGGTTGAGAGAGCTTGCCGACCCCCTGATACCCTCGGACTTCTAATATCCTTTCATTCACCGTGCATATATTTGGTTCTGGTTTCAGTGAAACTCACTGAGTCTAATCAAGATTGAAGTCCTTGACTGAGGATTACTGATCGCTGCATCCAGATTGGAGCTCAGGAAGGTCGTCCGGAGTCTGCTGTGAATGCGCGAAAAATCATCGACAGTCTGCCTGGTCAGCATAGGAGAAGAAAATCCGTTCGGAATTAGCACGAATAAACTTTCTCGACAGCGACTCACAGGCGATTTGACTAATTCGTTTGAAATATTGATTTCTTCTGCTTGAATCAACAGAGGTGAATCGAAGGGTTGTGAGCTACATGGTGCGATTCCTTCAGGTAAGGAGCAGGATATGTGCATTTGCTCGGAACCTTGAGGGTTTCTGAATGATTCCATTCAAACCTATCGTTTCTGTCTTTCCTTCTTGCCTCTCTGCTTCTCTTGTACGGCATCGTACAGGTGGTCGCGGACCCCGCCAACCAAAAGTACACAAAAATGACCATTCAGAATATTGCTATGGTTTTCGCACCAAATTTCCTACGGTGTCCGAGGTAGAGTACCCTAATCTTTGGTTCCATTCGGCTTGAACTACTTCTAAAGCGACCTTTTTTTTCTAGTGATAACCCAACAACTATCTTCGAAAACACGAAATACGAGCAAGGATTCTTGCGCATTTTACTATCCTCATCGCCTCCGTCATGATTTATCAAAATTGGTTGAAATCTTTCCTCCTTGTTTTCCCAGAATCCCCCGCATCCTTTCCTGTACATCCTTTAGTGTGCCCTGTCTTATAACCAATTTTAAGTAGATGCTCGTTTGGCTTCTTTATCCCAGGTGTTCCTTCTTGTTTCTCGATGTTTGTAAGAATAGGCAATTGCCCATTAGATTTTTCGTCGATTTTCGCGGGGAGATTACCTTCAGTTGGTGAACTGTTCGACGCTAATAGACTTGCCATAAATAATTGAACCGGTTTAATTGGCGGGCAAATATTTGGATCGCAGACAACGGCGCTGATTGAAACATATGCATGACAATGATGACGAGATATCCTGGCACCTTTTCAGAGTATGGAGATCCCTTGGGCAACGAGTTCCGACAAAGTATCCCGAATTCTGAAACCTGCCCGAGATCTCAAGACAAAAAGTAGGACGATGAATTCCCTTGGATACATGTTATAACATGTTATACATGTTACAGAGGCATTCGGACCAATTGATGTTAACCAGGGTGCTTGTTATTCGCAGTGGGTGAAGGTGGCAAAGATGTGCCGTTGGTGTCGTCCCCAGACGATGACGCCACAGCAACGAGAATAGATCTTTTTCGTTTCCGTTTCTTCTTCAGATTCTTCTCGACCGGCGATTGCGGCAACCTAGATTGACCATAATATGGATAGGTAAATGTTATCTGGAGACCAAAGTGTATCGAGAAGGTCTGACGCACTCACTTCTCTGGAGCGTTATCTCCGTCTCTTTCGGAAAGGTCATCGAGCGGTGTTTCGGTAGGAGTGGTCCGATGACTACCGTTTGGTTGAAATCGGGGAAAAGGCCACCAAAGCTTCACGAGAATGTACCAGGATTGGAAGGTTTTCGTCTTCATGATGGTCTGAGGGAGTTGTTCAAGAATCCACGGCCCAAGGAGGACAGCTACAAGGGTGAAGATATACAGAAATTGAAGCCATGACATCTACTGACGGGACAGTGAATATCAAACGGAGGATGTGGGGATAAGTGCTGGAACATGAATTTCAGGAATAAAACCATGGCGTTAAAGAATTGATCTTCCAAATCATGCCTGTTTGTGTAATCCGGCGATCATAGCCGTCAACTCTTCGGATCGCGCCTCTGATGTTCGACGATCTTCTTGGACAGTGTATACCAGGATATCCCATACATCATGCAGCTTTTCCTAATGTGAGAATGGGCGACGGTGCATAATGTTGCGTCATGAAGTGAGTATCGTTTATTGAGTGTTTGGCTTGTCGGGAAGGAGCAACGACCAATTGGTGAGGGAAGGCGGTTTCACTTTACCAGCTCCAAATACATTTGAACCACCGTGTCGTTAAACTCATTCTGGATGGATGCAAAACGACTCCGCTGCGCCTCATCGAATTGGCTGAAGACATCCCCGAACAGCTTGCTTTGTTCTTCGAGGTACTTATACGAAAGCGTCGCGTTCCGCTCCAGCACGCTTAACCTCTTCATGATCGTTTTGAAGATGCTTTCTTGCGAACCGCTGGCACTACCCGTCGGTTGTTGTTGCGCCTGCTGATTCTGCTGTTGCTGCTGTTGTTGTGACTGCTGGGATTGCTGCTCGAAAAGGTTCGCCATGAGATCCTTATACGTCAAACTGTTCGGATCCCCCCATGACGGGGACAGCGGCGATGTTGAAGATGCTGGAAGGTAACCATCATGTGGGTTTGGATTCTGCTGCTGGTCGGAGAGACCTCTCTGTTGATTCATTCCGTATTTTCCCCAGTCGCCGCCCATCTGAGGGTCTATAGGCTCGGAAGCCATGAACGAATAGAATCGGTCCGGGAATTGGTGAACCCATAGGGGCGATATCGGAGAGAATCCGTCCATCCTCATTTCCGTAGAATGACTCCCTGCTCCTCCCCCGGCATGTAACCTAGTTTTCGGCGGTGCCATGGCGCCAGGTACTTTCAACTCGTTTGCATTGAAAGGGTGGTGATGGTGGCCATGCCGGTGATTTGCAATGATGGGATCTAGGCTGCTGATTTTCGGGGAGGTGTGGATATTTCCGCCTGCTTGTTTCTCTTTTTTCGCGGCGGCGTGCACCGTATCAGTGAAAGGAGTATTCGAACTTCCAACGTGGGGTTCTGGTTCCTCATCCGCCAAGTCTTCCATCATGGTCTTTCCAAACACTTTGAGAAGGCTGACGGGACAGTAATATTCGCGCCCATAGTGGGTGAGAAATTCGATGCGGATAAAACGGGCCCAGATCGGTGGATTTTCAACTTTGAAGAACTAATCCAAGAAGACTTGTCATGACTCCAGTCCATTCTCTTTGAAATGGAAAGAAAACGCAACAGTGGCGTACCTGCAACTCACGAATATTTTGAGCAACAAAACGCCCCAACAGCACCCACCCCTTCTCTCGTGGAGGGTAACGGCTGCTGGCCGACACCGTGAAGTCCCTGAACATCGAGGAGAAAAATTCGAAATTACCGAGCGCGACCGTGTCAACCAGGATGTCTTCGCAGAGCTCCACGACAACGAATTTGTTTGCCGAGCACTTGTTCAACATATACTGGGATTCGGAATCGTTGAAACATGAAATGAGCACACCCATCCATACACGCATAAACCGGGTTGAGAACTACTATAAATTCATACCTGATCTTTATTGTCCTTCAAAATAGAGGTGGAAGATTTGGACTCGGAGTTGACCGACATCACCAACGCGCCGCAGTCAAACGAAGCGTAGTTAAAGCGTTCTTTGGATGTTTTGTGGTTAGTGGGCTGTTTCGTTGGGCGACTTGTTTCGGATGATGTTGAAGGCGACGAAATTGGCTCGCCCACAAACTCAGGACTGGGTCTGGGACTGGGTCCTCCTGAGTGGAGCCCACTTGGAATTGTAGATGTGGCAAAAGCGACAGTGCTTTTCGAGGTCTTAGTTGGTCCTTCTGTTGCTGTTCGCCGAGGCTGCGTATCTAGAGTTCCGGGTGCGCGACGATGACCGCTTTGTCCGATCCCTTCAGTCTCACCGTTCAATTCCGCCAACTGTTCAAACCCGACTTCCCTCTTGTCGCCTGCGTCATCGTGGTCACCTTCCTTTGAACCAGGTAGGGGAGCCATCTTGGTGGTTTCAGCCGTCCCGTCACCAAGTTTGTTTGGGAGGGGAGGAACCTCAGGCGAGGTGGGGACTTCGATGCGGTACACATGGTTTGGGAGACCTGTGCTTTTCGGACAAGTTTCAGAAAGTTGCCCCAAGGTCCGGAAATCTTGCAAACCAAGGTCGCATGTTGCTAACGCCTGTTGTGCCCGTGGTGTCAAAGATGCTTCGGTGCCTGTCCAAAGCCAGAAGAGGTAAATGAATGATCGAAACTTGACTCCCATGTCTGTCCACCAGTGCAAAACGGTAACACCGGATGTTCACACCGCAGTTGCCCGATAAATGATGGATCCAGTGCTGGATCTATGCTTTGTGAACCCTCTCAAATACAAGTAAGCAAAACATACAGACAGATACGAGATGGATATAAGCTAAGAAAGAAAACATTCACAACGGGTTTCTTCAAGGAACATTTGACTTCAGGCCTACTGAGAGCTAGATGAAAGCGCATCGGCAACAGGACCAAGCTTCGGGATAAATCGTTCAATATCTCCACGGACCAGTTTCAGAAGATCTGTCTTCCCATCTCTTATGAGCGGGCTGCAGAGAGTGCGCACAGTCTTGGCCGAAGGAGGTGGGGTGGACTCGAGGTGGGGCAGGCTACCGTCGCGACTCATGGTGATATCTGGTTTCGATTGGCAGTTCCTCGCCATCATCAAGAAAACATCCACAGCTTCTTGGTGCTTATCGCACCTTAAAAGGGCTTCAATGAGCGAATTGTATGCGTTTTCCGTTGGCCATCTGCTCCCACCAGCCCTCCAGCTGCTGGCGATTGATGGCGTGCCACCGGATTCTGATTTCAAATGTTGAACCGACCTCCCCATCCCATAAGCCGTGACGAAGGCTGGGTCTGATATCTGCAGCCACGTATCCCTCAAATCGCCCACCCGACCACACACTCCCAATGTATCCAGGTAGCAGCATACGGTACTTTCGTTTGGTCCTTGCAAGGTTGGAGGTCGTGGGCGGGACGTCAAAATCCAACAGCGGTGGCGGTGTGGTAGGACCTTGTTCTTTGAGTTCAGATCTGCCTCCTTTGAAACAGTTGCAGATTTCACGCCAACGCACGATTCGGATCCCGTTGTGACCCAGTTCCATACAGCATCAGCTTCCTGGCTCCACCTGGCATGGAGGCAAAGCTTCATGACAGCACCGACAGTCACGACATCTACAAGGTGCGGAGGGATTCTCCCCACCAAAGATATGGCGCGCTTGTATTCCTTCCGCTCACACCAGGCGTTAATGAGCATATTCCAAAGAACCGGATCGGAAGTGGGGGGTTGTGGCTTTTGTCGCATCCGAGCTCTCTCCTGCTGTCCATGGTCGGGTGTCTCCTTCTCCGGCAATCGAACAACTTGCTCAAGAACCTCTGCCGTCCCCTCGGCGACGGATTCAGCAAGCTCTAAGTCCCCGCGAATGATGTAGGCCTTCACAAGATGAGACCACATCGTGGCAGTGAGTTCCACGTTACTCTGCTGGTGAGCCTTCGAAATCCAAGAAATGACCGATTCGGCGTCCCCTTTGTCAGCCCATATCTTCATCAATGTCTGATAGGTTGTTTGCAGGGCATCAACATCTGTTGGCCGATCAGTAACAGACGGATTTATACTCGCTACCGGAAAGTTTTCGCCCTGGAGCCCAGCTTCCGTTGTGCCCGACAGGTTTTTCTCCATCATCTCGAATCTCCTGACGGCGCCCCCGACATCTCCGGCATTTGCATATGCCCGAACCAATTCCGCCCATGTCCTCTCAGTCGGCCTACACGCCAACTTCCGCATTTCCTCAAACAAAGCTTGAGCTAGCTCAGGGTTTGCAGCTTCTGCGGCGGCACGGATCAACAGGTTGAATGTTACCACATCTGGTCTTCTGTTGACTTCGGTTTTGGTGCAATCGAGTGCACAGGTACTGATGCGGTCCTTCGGACTTTGGGTCCATTGGGTCATCTTCTTATACCACCGATGAACCTCCACCAGTTTCTCGACAGGTTCGAGCGCTTTGCATCGTATTGCGGCATCAATTAGTATGTTGAATGTATAGGTATCCGGACATATCGAACCCTCTTCGTCCAAACACATGAAATGCTCAAATAGTCGCAAAGCGCGTCCGTACTCTCCAACTTTCGCCCACGCGTTCATTAACGAGTTGATCGTCATCACATCGGGTATTGCTTTTGTTGAAGACGAAGGTTTGATTCGAGATTCGTGGTCTTCATGAACGACAGGGCTGGTGTTTGCGGTCGGCGTTTCGAAAACATCGCGGAAGACCAGCTCTGCCTCTTCGGGTTCCCTGGCACGAGCGTATGCGGATATCAAAGCGTTGTACCATTTCAAATCTACGTGCTGGGAAACCGGTAGCCGCTTTGATGCTTCCCGCGGTTCTTCAACAGGTGACTCATCTTGATAGATCGACCCGGAAATTCTGCGTCTGCGTCGGAAGCTTCCCCCGCGACCATCCGGATCTTCCGCATCAAGAAACGATATCACCTTTGTTTGCTCTTCGCGATCTTCCGGTTGCGAAGCGTTTGATGACCGGATGGGCGTCATCGAGAACTCATCCGTTGCGCACGAGGATAGAGAGTCCCCTCTTCCCAGCGCGCCCATGATCCCACATGATCCGGCCCACTTCCTTACTACCTCGATCTCTTCTTTTGACTCGCAAACGCCCAGTAACCCAGTAAATGTGACCACGTCAACACCGTACCCATTCCCAACCATCTCTGCGACATAAGGCATGACTTGCTCGATGACACTGGGCGGCGCATGGAAAGACGAGGTGCTTGCGAAGGTACCATAGACACCATTACCATCTTTAGAAGCCGCAGTAGACGACGAGGCGAACGTACTTTGCCGCTGCATATCTAGTGTACGCTTTCGTTCTTTTAGCAGTTCTCTCGCCAGACCCCAGAGGACGGTATTCCATGCCCACCGATCGATCATATCTACTGATCCATCACCCGCACTGACTTGATTATATTCTGCGTTCTTGGGTCCGCTGGAAATCATGGTTCCCCCACCTAGCGCACCGATTCCCCTCAAAAACCCAACCCCTTCCGCCGCCCGACGCGCCTTCACAAACGCCTTTGCCGCCAGATTGTTGGCGATGGCATCTGGGGTCTTGCCCGCACGAACCAATTGGCAGAGAAGATCGACCGAGTTCCGAACATCCCCAGAGTCGGCTAATCGGCCTAAGAGAGTTATGAAAGTCTCACGATGGGGTTCGACACCACACCCCAGTATCAGCGAGGAAGCGGATACGGCGAATGCGATGTGACCTCGAAAGATGGCTGTGCCAACGACGATGTAGTAGATCTTGTACAAGGATGACAATGGTTGCAGAGCGGGATCCGGAGCATTATCGTCCGACGTGGATTGAAAAGAATGCGCATCGATGTTCCATTCTTCCAGCTGGTCGAAAGCTGCTATCGGGTTGGAATCCGTCCAGCTCACCGCGCTAGGGTCAAGAGACCTTTTCAAGTTCACCAGGGCCGTCACCAGGTCAATATCATCGCGAAGGCCTGCTTCATCCGCTGTTTCGGCGTGTGATCTCAAAATGTCACACACTGATCTTACCAAAGACCAGCATACTGCGCGAAACTGCTCATCGCCCTGTTTCTGCAACTTGCTATCCGACGGAGGTGTGTTGAGGTGTTGGCTTACGAACGCATCTTCATCGTCGTGGTCATCGATCACATCGACGTCCAAAGCTTCCGTTGGCTGTTGTTCATATTGAGAACGAATTCTATGGAGATGCCCAATCACATCTAGAACGACCGTTCGCGCTTCAGGCGACATGCCCCCACCCTTAAGAACTGAGACCATTGCAAAGACATCAAATCGTACCAGTCGGCGATGATGGCCGTAGTGAATGGAAACAACGGATTTGCTGCTGATTTGTTTTCGTCCCCCGAGAGTATATGCTTTCCATGCCCCGCGCGCATCACCGATGCGGAGCATCGCAGAAAGTGCGCAATCGAGAGCGGAGCTGAATTCACTTGAGTTTGACGTAGAATCCGAGCTCCCCTCCCGCCCATTTTCAGCGTCATCACCAGGACCCAAGGACACGCAGTCGCTTAGGCACTGGCTTAAAAAATCGCGATCCCATGGCACGACCACCGACGACCGGAATACGGGAGTGTACAAATTCGGACGAAGTATGTGAAGTTCAGACAACTGCTTCTGTCCTTCGTCCGCCTGTGGACGGACGGTGGCGTTGGCACGTGCATAGGAAGTTATCAGTTCAGAGATGTTCATGTACCAGTGCTGGACGTATCTGATCACATCATACGTAGATGCTTTTTGGGCAGAAATGAAAGTCGCACGTTAGATATGGAAGCTGATGAGATGCAAACGTTAACAACCGAACGACATCAGACGGACTCAATAAGAAAAACCAAAAGACCGATTTCAACAGGAAATTCTAATCAGCAACGATAATGCCACCTTTCTTGCTGACATTACCATCAATAGATTGCATCTTCGACTGCCATACATTTCGCTGCGATGCTTTTTCATCAGACTGGCTTTCCTCTACGCGCAGGGGGCTCACTCGCTGGTGGCCACCTCCTTCCGCTTCAGCACGACACAACGCTATGCACACTTCTATTAGAGTTGTGGCCGTCCTCCTTGATAGGAGCAATGCGAGCAACCGCTGATCCAAAGCCACTCTCGATTCCGAGGTCAATGGTGAATGAATCGATTTGTAAGACGAGATCCAGCTCCACAAGCCCGAAGATTCCGCTGTTTTCGTGAGCCAAGATTCATCCAAGGTCGACCGAAGGGCTGCTCTGTTGAAAAAATACTCAAACATCAACCGAGCCATCTTGTCCGCTTCGGCGAGCCGCTTTTGATGGAGCAAGGCAGCAATGGCACGGACCCACGTCGTTACTCTTAGAGTTCCCATTTCGTAATAATAATCATCCAGTTGGTGGAGTACGATTGATGATCCCTGCGAAATCTCAAAGTTTTTGCTAGCATCGGAGCTGGAGTTGACGACAGTTGGTCCTCCTGAAAGGACTTCGTCATGCTTCATTCGATCGATCGACGGGAGACGTGGAACATTGACAGAAGGCTGAAGCATTACTTCTAAACGCACCCGATCTACAAGCAAGCTTAACACGACTCCGGCGGGGATGCGGCGCTGGTTGCCAAGAACAGCCGTGACAAAGTCATTTTCAGCCGGTAGCGTGCAGCAAACATATGACTCCGGATCGGATTTCGAAACGGACTCATAAGCCGCAGCTTGGATGGCCAAATCCGACAAGGCGGAGTCCGGCACGTACAAAGGAAGCAGAAACTCCCGAGCCAGGTTACTCTCAACAGGACTCTCCCCCTGAATTTTGCTGCGGACACAACTGGAAGCACATGCGTGCAAATAGATGGCAATCGCTTCCCGCCGCATCCCCGCTTGCAATAACTCTACGATTAGAGTTCTCACAGTTGAGTACTTGAACAATCGCCGACCCTGTGATGGACGTGCTGTGGGGCCGGCGCCGGGATCGTCGGTTCCTCGATAGGTCATCTCCCACGGTGTGCTGAGCAAGCGCTCTTTCGTCCAAGCCAGCGAAGAATAACAGCCCAACGCCAGATCCAATCTTTTTCTCTTGGTTGCGCTTCTATGCACTTTCTGTGGAAGCTCGCGCCTTGAAAGAGTAAAAGCGGAGACGTCGACGACCTTGACGTCTTGGTATCCTCCATCATTCGATGCATCTTCAATTCCCAACCCACCCGTTGGAGGCAAGACGCTCCGTAATACATGATCCCACATCTCGCGCGGGTACAGGTACCACTCTTCAAGAGGCTTGCTATTAGGCTGCTCGCGAAGTTCTAACTCCCACTCTCTGGCGAACGACTGCAGATCATCAACCGCAATATCCCATTTGTGGCATGTAACTGCTGACTGGAGCACAAGGGATCGGGCTTTTGCCGTCAAGGGCAGATTGCGGCCACGGGCCCAGTTTCGAAACTCCCGCGAAATTTCATAAGCGGCCTGTGCAGAAGCGGGTAAATACTGTTGCTGTTTCGTGTGTTCCCATTGCTTGCGCTGGAGTGCGCGTTCGAAGGCTGTCGATGTTGACGAGATGGATTCCGACGATTTCGATGCCACCAGTAGCCCGTCAATGGCAACCATGAAGGTCGCTTTCGTCTTTGGTCGGATGCGTTGTACTTTCACCATATGATTCCAAAGTGTTTGAATTATTCGCCCAAGAACATGTGCCGACGTCGAACCCGGATCACTTGCGGGCGAACACCCTTCCCGTCTTGCACAATAGTAGTAAGATTTGATGGCACCAGCCATAAGGGTCCGATAAACGTATTCGTTGGCTGGACGGGAGCCATTCTTCGGGTTGAGGTCCCAGCGCCCCAAGTTGATTTCGCTAATGTGGTGAACGGCTGCTAAGTTAGAGTGCCACGATGGCAGTAGCCAGAATATATTCATGGCATGCTGAAAGGTCGTCGGGTTGGAAGCGAGGGCGGCAACGAGCTCGCGTGTGGCATTGGACTTGATTGGCGCCCTTCGAAGTGACGATCTGCGATCCGCTGGAGGGGGTGACGTTGCCGAAGTTGAGCCGCCAACCATACTGGACCGCTGATTATGTGTCGGTCTGATGAACTGCGGAGGGAACTTGGTCAGCTCACGGCATGGAAGCAGTGAGTCATTCTTGGAGCGCGTTGACACTGGGTCCGACGATGTCGCAGGCATCAACCTCGACCGGAAACGATTGTCGGTGAGCAGGTGGGTGGACAAGCAGTTCATGTCGACTGCTCGGCCAATTTCATCCTCTTCGATATCTGCAGCGAACCCTGCATCCTTCCCCTTCTTTGTGACGCCGTTTCCACCATCGACCTTCCGCTGAATATAAAAGGGCCCCATAGATTCCAAATAAGCGCCCTGACCACAGAGTCCAATCTCGAAGACATCTGCATCAAAAACGGTGCGCGCGCTTCCGGAAATCTCACCGCCAGGGACACCTTCGTCCACCCCTTCAAATGATGACAAGAAGCAGCCATGTTCACGGACGACATGTTCACATATATCCAGCAAATCTAGGCACTGTTTCTGCACAAAGATGCCTCCAGCCCTCGCATCAGATACTATCATGATGAACGAGAAAATCACTCGGTGCCAGCTGTGAATGTTGGAGGCCGGTGGAGCGCCATCCTCAAAAACCGTGATCGACGCATCGTTGGAATTTCTTTGCCCGCCAACCGGTATGGGCTGTGACACAGTATTCAAAAGAGATGTCATGCGCTTCTTCGCCAACAAAAGAAGCCGTCGATACTGTACATCCGTGACCGCAACTTTCGGACACTTCTCAGCACTTGTCGTCGAATCAGTCGTTGTTGAGGCGGATGCATCGCGTAAGGCACGATAAGCCGAAACTGCCCTGTCATAATCTCCAAACAACAAGGCACTGTCGAGCTTTCGAAGCAACTTGACTTGATCTGCATTTACATGTCCGCCTCCCTGCTCACTTGCATATGCCCCAAACCATCCCGAGTGTAATCGACGAACTCGCGGTGATGCGAGAAGCGTCGCTCCAAATGGGAGAGCGGGGATATTGTCGCCGATATATCTGCAGAACCCGTTACCAACGTTACCATCCCAGCCCCTGGCGTTGAGTCCAAAGTGAGATCTCAAGCTCCTGAAGCGGTGAATCACACCAGCAGCGAAGGTGTGTTTTTCGTGTCTCACCACACCCTGCGTATGTGCCCCCCACGTTAACGACTTCCTGCACTCGTGGTGTCCCCGAATAGCGCGGCCATCTAACGCCAAGCACGTGGTGACGACGCCTTCTCCCATCCACCTATTATCGTACTTAAGCCCACCCGTCACGTCCGAACTCAACCCACGGTGGCCACACAGTATGCCCGACCATGGGGACCCGACTCCGAAGCGTCCATCGCGGGGCAAGAAGTGGGGCCTCGTGGACAAGAATCTGCGAATGCTGCATCGCAAAGTTCGGGTTCGGTCGCCAAGAAAGTTGGTCAGGATCACTGAGGACACAAGCCGCATGGGGGTTGTTCGGTATCGGTATCGCCTACCGCCAGCGGACATATCAATATGTCTTCCGGGTTTCACTCAATCTGGCGTATCTGTGTCTTGGAGACGAAAAACACCTGCTGGAATTTTTCCAAGAAGGTTGCAACAGATTAGCATATGTTTTATGTGCACTTCAGAGGTATCTTTGGGACCTGGAGGTCATGTACCTTTGGTCATGTTCCAGACAGCGGATGTTTCGCTCACGTTTCCTTCTTGTTAATTCTGGGAGGTGACGCGATGGCAAGTGCATTGTTCATTTCCGCGTTGAGAACTCGCCGAAATCTAGAAATCAATGCAAAGTCAGTTTTCGCATTTCCAGCGGTGGGTTACTCAAAAGCGCACAAGAAAAAAAATTGTTGAACTTGACAAGGGTCTGTTTCCACCGTGCACCTTGCTCAAATCTCCTTGCCCACAATTCGCGAGATCTCTCTCCATCACCTCCTCTCAACACATTCCGACTTACTCACATACCAGGAATAATGTAAGTTGAATCATGCTGAACTGAGTCCCAGTGTCCTCTCATTCTGGACTCCAGCACAAGGCTTCTTTTCGAGCGTTCAACTTCACACAAGGAGGCCAGAGGATGAAGGGAGGGGGGTGTTGTGCTGGCCCCGAGACTTGCTTTTTAGAGCTTCCATGATACTAATGATTATCATCTATTGTCTCGCCCTAAACGTTGCCGGACCCCTCGTTTCCCAAAATGCATATCTCCAACCTCACACACTCTGTTCTGCATGCATTCTATGACACACCATCGACCACCCTCCACTTGGATCAATATCCTATCGATTGACCTGTATCCCGCTGTCGCATATCTTGTCCCGATATGACAGGGCCTCTGCGGCAGTACAGTTGGCCAACCCGAAGGCTGAGGTTGCCCGGCGGGGTCAGGCCTTGCAGTTGAACATCACTGCCGCCATGGGGTTGCAAGACGTCCTCAAGACGAACTTAGGGCCCAAGGGTACCATCAAAATGTGAGTATAAGTACCCCGGTCTATCTTGAATGTGTGTTGCCACCCCGAACCTTGATCGTAAAACAATCTTCTGCCCTGACTACGTTCTTTCTGCGTTCTGTGTCTCGATGTTCTCGATGCGCAGGTTGGTCAGCGGTGCTGGTGAGATCAAACTGACGAAGGATGGCAAGGCTCTTTTGAGCGAAATGGTAAGCACCTTTCTTACAGCACACTGCCGCCAAATTGAATACCCGCACATAAGGCTGAATATTGAACCGATTGGGATCCCATCCAGCAAATCCAAAATCCAACAGCAGTAATGATTGCACGTGCAGCCACCGCTCAAGATGAGATAACTGGTGACGGAACCACGTCTAACGTCCTTTTGATCGGGGAGCTGTTGAAGCAGGCGGAGCGCTACATTTCTGAGGGCTTGCACCCTCGGGTCATTAGCGAAGGGTTCGAAATCGCCAAGAAGGAGGCTTTGAAGGTGCGCCCCATGCTGGTGTTCAAAATTCTTGCTATTCTCCCTCGATTTCCATATTGTTGAGCAGCTAATTGATTTATTGCGCGTTTTTGGTGTTGTTTCCTTGGTTTTTTTAGTTCCTCGAAACCGTTAAAGTCGCAAAAAAGACCGACGATCGGGAAACGCTACTGAATGTGGCACGCAGCTCTCTGAGAACCAAGTTGCGACAGGAGCTTGCTGATACCCTTACAGAGGCTGTCGTTGACGCTGTGTTGTCAATCCGTCAGGTAGGGCTCGGGATCGTCGTTAGGTTTGTGCAGCCGTTCGAGACCTATCATGGTCTGTCACATCTCAATGTTCTATGTGCATCGTCTCATCATCGTTTGAACTACAACCGCTCTCTTAAACCTGAAAGCCTGGCCAACCCATCGATCTGCACATGGTTGAAATCATGAAAATGCAACACAAAAGCGACACCGACACCCGATTGGTGAAGGGTCTCGTACTTGATCACGGGGCAAGACATCCGGACATGCCCAAACGACTCGAAGACGTTTACATTTTGACTTTGAACGTCTCTTTGGAATACGAGAAGAGGTTTGTCACATCCGTCGCATCGTCGGTAACCCACATTCGTCCATGATATAATTACAATATATGGACCCGTCCACCATTGTTTTCTGCTAACCAATAACTACCTGAAATCACAGCGAAATCAACTCGGGATTCTTTTACAGCAGTGCTGAACAGCGTGAGAAGCTTATTGAATCCGAGCGCCGATTTGTTGACGCCAAGCTCGCCAAGATCGTCGAATTGAAAAAGCTCGTGTGTGACAACGAGGACGTCAAAGAGGGTGGCAAGAGAAAAGGGTTTGTTATCATTAATCAGAAAGGGATCGACCCTCTTTCGCTGGATGTTCTGGCGAAGCATGGAATCCTGGCTTTGAGGAGAGCGAAGAGGAGGAACATGGAACGGTACGTGGTTCAAATTCAAAGTTCGCACCGATCCTTTTTCTCGAAGTAAACTTGGGTGCTTGAACTACTTCTATTCCGAATATCCAGTCTTCAGCTTTGCTGTGGTGGAACTGCACAGAACTCGGTTGATGACTTGACGCCGGAAGTGCTTGGTCGTGCCGGGCTCGTCTACGAGCACGTGCTTGGCGAGGAGAAGTTCACATTCGTGGAAGAGGTGGAGAATCCGCGATCAGTGACGATTTTGATCACTGGTAAGATTCCATGTGTCGAGTTCTGTGAAAGATACGGAAAAACACAATTTACTGACACGCAACAATCGACAAACAACAGGTCCGCATGGCCACGTCTTATCGCAAATCAACGAAGCTGTTCGCGACGGGTTGAGGTCAGTTAAGAACGCCATTGAAGACGGTTACCTTGTTGCCGGTGCTGGTGCCTTCCAGGTTGCCTTGTACCGCCACCTTCAGAAGTTCAAGGAGACCGTGAAAGGGCGCGCCCGTATGGGAGTGCAAGCGTTCGCGGACGCTATGCTGATTATCCCAAAGGTGCTGGCCCAAAATGCTGGCTTCGACGTTCAGGACGTTATTGTTGCGTTGGAGGTGAGTGAAAAAGAGCATGAAAGCATGTGTTTTTGCTTGTCAGGTAGTATTATCGAAACCAATGGATCCCCACTCACTCATAAACAATTTTAGGAGGAGCACGCACAAGGGCACGTGGTGGGGGTGGATCTCGCAACGGGCGAACCTCTTGACCCCGTCGCCGAGGGCATATGGGACAACTACCGTGTGCACAGGCACTTGCTGCACTCATGGTAAGGGGGGTTTCAGAAAACCGGTTGGGCTTCGTGGCGAGAAGTCGGTGCGAACGTTTTACTCACTTGGTTTGCTCGTCTTTTCTCAATTTCTTTCTGAACAGCTCTGTTATTGCCAGCAACCTGTTACTTGTTGATGAAATGATGAGGGTATGTTGTTTGGTGTGGCACCCTTTCCCCTGTTTTTCCCTTTCCGTTTGATGAAAGCCGCCTTCGGTGCTCATGGTATTTTCATCCAATTTTCCCTGTGCCAGGCGGGACGGTCGAGTTTGAAGGGAGGACAGTAATAAGATTTTTGTGTGATAGTGCTGTTAAGGAAGGGAAGGAAAAAGGACATGATGGATACGAATTTTGGGACGTAGTGGTGTCCTTCAAAATAAATTGGTAGTCGTCCATCCAACGCGGCGCTCACGCTAAGTGTGAAGACAGAATTCATGTCACAAAAAAGTCAGGTGCCAAGTACCGGGTACACAGATTCTGAGTTTCCGGTGAAGATCACCAAAAAAAAAAAAAAATAACTCGTTGGTGGTGAGAAAGGGGGTTGTCCACGCGCGCGCGCGCTCGCTCCGCCTCACTGTTGTTGCTCACTCCTCCGATCCAAGGCCTCTCGTCCACTCTGAACACTTGTGGACTCAAACTCCGTTACGGCCTTCTCCTACAAAGTTCCTTGCTCCACCACACACCCCTGCAATTCTCCCCGCTTTACCCCTCTCTTTCTTGTGAGTATCAGAGCAAACAACCGTAACACTTTTGACGTCCTTGGAATTGTGTGCGCGCGCTTCAGTCCTTTTCCTTTTATTACTTTTTCAGTGGTTTCCTTCTTGCAACTCATATTCATGAAATCCCAACTTGAGAATAGGCACACTATTCTCGAACGGCCTACTTAGTTAGCGGCAATGGAGGTTATGTGCATGACAAACGTGGACATAGTTCACCCTAGAACCACAACCTCCACCAAACGGGAGGCCTCAGAGGCCATGCCTAGCCACTCTTACCACCAATCTGATCCGAAACGAAGACGGTGTGATGGGGACAGCGAGGGAAGCTTTTCACACCACGCTCCTTCCCGACCACCCTTCAACACACATCAGGATTTCCAGTACGTCCAACCACAGCATCAGCAGCACCATGACCACCGAGGCCAACACCATCGACATCAGCAAGCATATGGACTGGGAAACGGACTCGGACCTTCGCGGCAGTTGTCGTCGACTTCGTCAGGGTCTGCGTCTTCGACTTCCTCTTATTCATGTAGTCATCACCAACATCAAGGAAAGGTCACCGATTCTCCACCTACTTCGGTGCATTCTGAAAACGACCCACCAACAAACCCCACTGGCACGTCTGCCATTAAGTATCCGTCGTGGAAACCTCACCAGCAACAACAACAGTCACCGCCACCACCACGAACTGGTGAAGTGGCCGTATCCCAAGAACAATCCTCGCCGTATTCGCTGAATCAATATTTAAATCAGCGACGAGAAAGTATCAAAGATGGTGAGGAACGGAACATGTTTGGTTTGCGAGGGAAATCATTTCGGTCTCGCGAAATATTTTGATTCACTTGCAGAATGACTTACCTGTGGAAGAAACAAGCTCACATCCTTCAACTTTGTTTGTTTCTCAATCAATATGTGCCTAAGTTTCAAAACCGTTTGTCTGCGACGTGCCAGGTTGCGGAAAACGATACAAGAAATTGAACGGCTTAATATCGCATCACCAAACATGGCATGCGGCAGCTCCCGCCGACGATGACGCAAGGCCTTTCAAGTGTACGGTTGAAGGGTGCGGCAAAGCATATCGAAATTCGAATGGGCTAGGTATGGCAAGCACATCTCTCATCATTGAATCCTGTTTTGGTGTGGTAAAACTTCTGCATTTCGGGCACCTCCGAAGTTCTCCATTGATTGATAACGACCAATTTCTGTACTTGGTGAACGGCAGCTTATCATCTGGAAAAAAGTCACGGGGCCGCAGCGGGTCCTTCCTCTGCCGCAGAATCACCAACTCCCACGACGACAAGTGCTCCGCCGCCTCATGCCAATCGCACAACTTCCAGCTCAACATCATCTCAGAGCACGGCCGACAGTAGTGACATCAGCGTTGTACCGAAACCCTACAAATGCCCCATACCAGGATGTCATAAAGCATATAAAAACGCGAACGGCCTGAGTATGTATTTTCTCACTTATGCTGGTGAATGCATGGATGTGCTAACAGCCTTGACCCTAACTTGAGTGTCCTAAATGATTCTTTGATGACGTTTAGCATACCACCTTCAAAAGGGAAAGCTGACCGGACACAGATTAGAGACAGACACCACAAACCATGATCACCACCCTCCCGCCCCGTTAGGCAGCCACATTATCCCAGAAAACTTGGTTCATACACACGAGACTCCACTAGCTGTAGCGCCACCGGATGTAGACGAAGATGCGCTGGAGGACAAACCACACAGGTGTGCCCTTTGTTTGCAGAACTTTGAGGATTACAAAAGGTAACGTGTTCCGAAAAACTCAGGACTGCTTTCTTTTAATTTTACGGGTTTGTTTGCGTCAGGTATTGAATGAGTGTGATGTTTGGTTTTTCATAGTCTAATGCAACATATGCATGTTAGCCATGAAGACGATGAAGTCCACGACGGGACTTCCAAACAAACCCGCAGCCTGTCGGAAGCATATCAGCGTCATGACCAAAGGCATCACGGTCAGCCTCGGACCTATCACCAGTCTACTGTCCATTACAACAAGTCATCGTATTGCCAACCTGCTCGACCGCCCCCTTGCCAACAGCCACACTATACCAACGAGAACTTCCCATCATCAAGTCACCAGCCTCATTCCTACCACCAACAGCAACACCAGCAACATACTTGTCCACCCCCATCACAATCCTCGCCGGCCTCACAGCCTGTGTCGCAAACCGTTGTTTCTTCATCATCGCCTGTGAATATGTCAGCTATGGCGCCGAAGAAGCGGGGGCGACCAAGGAAACAAGTATAGAAATCGAGTTGGAGATGCGTGTTGGGGTTACATACTTCTCGGGACTGAAATTGAAGGTTTTAGGTTTTTTGCACAAGTAACAAGCTTCCTGTCATGGTGCTAGGTGTGACAAAACGTCTTGTATCACGAAATTTCGAACTCCGCCATTATGATTGCAATTGACAATTTGAGTCGACATGTACGTCCGTGTGTGAAAGGGTATTGACATATTGAAAACAACGAACGTCCCATTGTTTACCCGAGAAAGATGTCTCATTGTTATTTACTGAAGGGTGAACAGGGTTTTCTAGCACAGGATTTATGGTCATAACTGTTGCGATTTATTATAATCAACGTTGGCCCTGAAGGGAAGTGAAAGACAAGACAAGTAAAGTCAGTCACAAATGTAGACGAAAGAAGTCGAAAACCTCGACATGGTGGTGGTGAGAGGGAGGCCTGTCTTCGTGCTAATTGCTGAAGGTAAATAATTATAACTCGAGTTGTCGATCCGAGTCAGTGAAAGAAAGCGCTCAAAAACAGATGTGTGTACTTTCATTTCTCATCATTTTTCGGAATAAAAACGAAAAAAAGATTCTCCAAAGGTGATGATATGGGTGGGAAGGAAATCGGGTAGGAGTTTTTAGCTGGTCAGGAATGGGAAAATAAAAGTTTGGCAAAGAAACAAACAAATGATGGTTGGTTCATGTGTGCGAAAAATGAGGAATAGCTTTGTGTGAGAGAAATCAGCGTTCAACATGGGTCAGTCTTCATAAGGCATAACTTTCTCACACACCTATCCCAATAAACCATTATCCAAAATAGAAAAAGGGTTACGTGGCCAAAGATATGGAGGGTTCAGTGGAGTGCGCAAGAACTTTCCTACCCTTCATGGCAGGTGAATGGGCTGGTTAGAATGAGAAAGGAAAAATGCCACAGTGTATATATATCGAGAAGAAATGTGATTCAACGAACAGCATGGAGAACAATCAAAATGGGATGGCGGAATGAAAGGTTGTTAAGCCAAGCTTAACAATTCGCTCCTCCATTGAGCAAGGCTCCGACATTAAAAGCACATCCCTCTTCATCCCTCTTTCTTGAGTTTTGCTTTCTAGCCTGGCTCACTTCGGGATCATGCGACATCTCTTTAATCTTAACCTTTTGACTTCACTTCACACCTTCTTCAACTTCGTCTCTTCTTTACTTTATTTGACTGTACTCCTTTACAGTTCCTTTTTACTCTTCTTTGACATCTTCGCTAACTTCCAGTATCCTATCCTCCTTTACAGACTTCGACATCCTCTTCACAATTCCTACCCATTCTCTCTCTGTCTTCGACGGAAATCACCTTCTTTCACCTCACAGAACGCCAACGCTCACTGACAGGCCAACGATCGTTCTCCCTCAATCACCAATCACACACACAAATAAATCTTTCATGAATGTGTGAAGATTCCCCGCAGGGCTTGATGTCATTCTCTAATTCCTAATCCATATACATTGGAGTCTAGTTATGCTAACAATACTTACGAGGGCGTCATTGTTCACATATTAGTCAACAATACCAATATTAAACAATGCAAACGACTACAATGGAACAATGTTGGATGTGTTGGTGGATGATGTTCCGCGTTCGTGATAGTTCCGAGACGCGCCATTTTCCATCACTCCCCTGCACCGACATATGCAACCCATTGTCCATCTCCCCCGTTTCCGGCACCTCCTTTCGTGCTATGCAGCTCCCCCGCGAGCTCAGACCACAAAAGAGATCTGCTCAGCAGTTATTTCCGGCTCCTGCACATCTCCCAAGAGGTAGGCCTGTTGCAACTTCCTGTGATGAACCATCACATTCTTGCCTTATTTCTCTAAGTCTTAGACTTCATCTTTCTTTGTTATGTTTTTCTAACAC
>JADGJF010000107.1:0-35227 GCA_027596845.1 Quaeritorhiza haematococci | reverse complement strand
CTCCTCCACCGCCTCCTCCACCCGTGCCCGTGAAGAAAAAATTTGGACGCCCCGTTGGTTCAACGAAAAAGAACAAGCGTGGGCCCGTTAAGAAGAAGGAAGATGAAGCTAATCCCGCCGACGCGAACTCAAAGCAGATCAACTTGTCTCCGAATCGATCGGGTGGTAGCTCCAGCGCCTCTGGCCCATCCCCTGCCAGACGCAAGGCTAGAAAGGTCGAGGAGGACGATGATGCCAGCTATGCGGGTGAAGAATCGGATGTGGAAAATTCAGAGGAGGAGCTCACTCGGAAGAAAATTGGTGGAAAGCAGATGAAATCGCCAGAAATGGTAAGGAAAAAGAAAGCTTCTACATGGAACGCACATGGTTGGTATTGCCATATTCAAACGCGTCTCCACTCTGTGTTTCCTCCGTACGCTCAGGCTCAGCAGAAAACCTCAGAAGACAATAGCGATCAAGCACGCCTTCCGCCCAAGGCGCAGGCCTCTCGGAAAACAAACTCGGTCAACAGCAAAGAATCTCTGCCTTCTGCCTCAGCACGCCAGCCTGCACCACAAACCAACGGGCCCACGAGACCGGCCATTCCCGGTGGTCCCAAATCCTTCCCGTTCCTCATGGTCGCAGACAAGAACAGTCCCCTCCCAAGCCTCGCTCCGGAATTCAAAAC
Organism: Quaeritorhiza haematococci; assembly: GCA_027596845.1. NCBI lineage: Eukaryota > Fungi > Chytridiomycota > Chytridiomycetes > Quaeritorhizaceae > Quaeritorhiza > Quaeritorhiza haematococci. The sequence goes on along the minus strand of JADGJF010000107.1, from coordinate 34,560 downwards.
CGTCCTCCTCGCAATCCCCAACGGGATCGCAAAATCCATGCCTGATGCGGTCGAGAAAACCGAAGCCTGTTTTGATTCTATCAAGTACATGTGGGATGCGGTTGAAGAGGATTATTGGGTTCAGTTTTGTCGGCAGGCTGCGGAGTGTGAGAGCACTGAAGCTAAAGGTGATGCCGCGAACCCGAATGCGATTGAGGGACGATATCTACGGTCCAGTACGAAACGCCCGCCGTCCGAACACATGTCTACGTTGGACCTCGCTCGCATCGTCTGTGCCGACATATCCGCCCGCGTTCTCGTCAAAGTCCGTCGGCTGGTCGTCAAGTTCGAGACGCAAATCTTGCAGGACATTCTTGACAATTATCTGCAGGAACATAATCGTGAGATTGAGAAGTACGCCGCCAAGGAATGGAGACTCAAGGTGCAAATTGCGGATTTGGCACGAAAGTTGGAACACGGCAAGGGTCCTGCAACCGGACTCGCTGACTCAGTCGGCGGGCTTTCTGCAATGGACATCGACGGCGAGCCCTCGGCTGCATTGGACGACTGTGAATCGGGTGCAAATGGTCGTGGTAAACAGAAGCTCCGGGCTGCAGAAATGAGAGAATTGGCTGAGCTCGTCTTCCAAGCCCTTCCTTCAAACTCCAATTCGTCCGGCATCGGTAGTTCCAAAACCAATCTCGACTCGCACGAATACTCATTCGAAGAACTCAAAGCAGGGATTTCCCAGCTGCACCAACAACTCCAAAATCAACGTCGCGAAATCACCAGTCTCCGCACCAGAACGGTATCATCCCCAGCCACTCTCATGTCTCCATTCAAGTCCACCGCCGACAACGCCGCTGAACAAAGCCTCTGCGTGCAATTGCGAGACCGAGCTGATACACTCCGCCGAGAGCTCTCCGAATCGAAGTCGCAATGTTCGAAAATATCTGAGCAAGTCAAGAACCTAGAGAACCGCCTCGCTGAGTCCGATCAAGCGCACGAACTGGAGGTGAAAAAGTACAAAGCTGAAATCACTCGCTTGACCAGACAGAAGGAGGGTGCAAAGGAAGCGACGCTTTTGAAGCAAGTGGATAGTTTGAAGCGGGAACTTGCGGAAGAAAAGGCTGCGCAGAAGAGGGCCATTGCGTTGACGTCAGCGGATGAGAGGCGGAAAGCGAAGGGTGCGGATAAGAACCTGGGTGAATATGGTCGGGAGATCGAGGCATCGACTGCAGCAGCTGTCAACATCGAGACCACACAGCTTCGAGAGCAAGTGCAGTCGTTGCAGGGCGAACTTGAGGCGGCCTGTCTGGTTGCTGATAAGATGTCGGGTCGAGTCACAGAGCTCGAAAAGGGCCTGAAGACCGCGAAACAGGAATACGAGAAAAGGATAGCCGACCATGAAGCGGAGATTGAACGCCTTAGGACTGAACGAGTGCCCAAGGACGATGGTGGGGTGTCGCATGTAGACGGAGAGGTTGCCCAGATTCCAGAGGAAGAGGAGATACCGCACAACCATCCTCGCACCGCCAAAGCGAATCTGGCCGCCGAAGAACGACATCAAGCACCTCGAAGAGAGAATCACAATCAAGTTCACAGGGGAGGCAAGGCGACGGGTTTGGTATTATGGTCAGACCAAAATCAGTACACATCCCCCAACGGCCACGATGCTCATCCTGCAGAAGAATACGGCTCCGAGTTATCCGACGATCTGTTGTTGAACTCCGCTGCCAATTGCACTGGCATTGTCGATGAAGAAGGACCGGACAGAGATCCCAAATCTCATCTCGACGATTGCTTTGCCAAAATGACCATGGTCCAGCAAGAACTTTGCCTTTCAGAAGCGCGCGCATGGAAGCTCACACGAACGATCCAGACATTGCGACATCAGATGGAAGATGCGAACGCGCAAATCGAAGGTGGATCTCGGTATCGTCCGATTACAGTGCAACAGCAGTCGCGGTGGCGCCAGGATCGTATTGCGCATAGGCAGCTCAATCCTCAGCGAGCGAATGTTGGCCGTCAACGGGAACGGGGGAGGGACCAGCAACAGCGACAGCAGCAGCGGGAACACGATCTCGTCATGACTGATTCGAGCCCTTTCAGCAGCGACCCAAGGCTTGCAAGTCTTCCGTGGAAGTATGATGACGAGGATGAGCTGGGTTTGAATGACAACGGCAAAAGGAGGCGAGGAGAGGAACCATGGGGGTTCGTAGGGCTCAAGGTGAGGTTTTTGTTCTAATGTCTCCGATTCATTCAGTGAACTAGTATGTACTCCTTTCAAGTCCGTTGCAAGAGTGCTAATATTGCTTGCGCTTTTGATAACCCAGAGGCGTCGCGAAGAAAGTGCAAATGAACTCGTTGACAACCCAAGGTCAAGCAGCACCGTCCCCATCCACTCAGATGACCATCGCCCCACACCGTCTCATCTCCAAGGTATTGACTTGTCTTCTACAACGGGCTTCAGCGCTTTGCAAAGCTCCCCCGCATGGCAAGGATCGATTTCAAGCTCCGCATCAAAAGAAGGCATGATCACCGAATCAGAACTCAACGCCCAAGGAAAAAATATCACGTTCGATCAAGCCCAAGCTCAATCGGTGGAATCTGGTCTGGCACCGTCACGGAAGCGAATTTACCCGCAGCACCACGCTGATGATGAAGCGTCCTTCATGCGGAGGCGCGAGTTCTCCGAGACCTACGATCCGTTTGGTTCGTCCCCGGTTGTGCAGACTACATCGGGAGATGTGAGGGCGGGGAGGCTTGATCGGGGCGTCTTCATGTCACCACCGCCTTCGAAGGCAAACAGTTCAAGTGTGCCCGGGTCGGTGTATTTGGGTACACGTACACGCAGTGACGGGACGAGGAACGATTCCAACGGCACCTTTGCTGCAGCTAGTGCGTCATTCACCTCCCCACAACAAGTCGATGGAGACAATACCAACAAAGATCACATCCACCAATTCGAATCGGGAGAATCAACTTCCGCAGAAAAGAGTACAGCTCACCTCTCCCGCCCGCACGTAACGTTCAGCTTACAAACCCAATCTCTCACGCGATCAGCGAAAAGTCTTCCCACAACCGCCACGTTCCAATCGAGTGGTTTGCAAGGACGCGACCAACATCCCGCTGGGCCGCGCAGCAAAAGCACGAGCCAAGTCCCGGATGGTCTCGTTTCAATGTACGAAGGCTTCACGAAGGCGTTCAAGAAGTATTCGCCGGAAAATCAGGGCGGTCAAGTGCGTGGGAACTCGGTTTCAGTGAAAGGCAACGTCAGCGGGGGAGGTTACGGTCGAGATTTCGGTGGAGTTAATACGCAACAAGGCGGAGGTGGTCCATCATCATCCAATGTGCAAGCAAAACGAGACCTTCTCCGTGAACACGGCTTCACCATTCCCGACTCCGTATCCAACGCCGAAGAGCTCGATGATACTGACAAAGAAGAATTCGGTGAAGAAGGCACAAGGGTCGCGCCGGCGGATGATGACATCGAGCATTACCAGCGACAATATTCGGCGTTAAAGCTTACCCCCGCTGGCACACAGGCAGGTCTGACGAACGGAAAGGGCAACGATAGAAAGCGCGACCAGGAGGACTCTGAAGAAATTTATCGCCTGCAGCAACAATTCTCAGCAAAGAAGAGGAGCGGTGGGGTTGTACGTGGCGAACATTCGTTGCGTTTCCAAGATGCTATGTCACCATTGCTGTCGCGATCTACGTCAAAGACATTTGATGGTGAGGATGCGGCGAAATCTATGACGAGCGACCAAGGTCGAGAATGTGGGCGGTATAGGAATGGGGAAGGAGATTTGGATGGGAAGCCGAGCCCGGGAGCCTACTTGAGTAGTTTATCTGCAGCAGATATGAAACAGCTTCTTGCGCTGCTGAGTCAAGGGGGGAGCTCGAATTCATGTGGAGCAGGCCTGCAATGAGTTTTTGTATGGTAGTCTCTTGGTGAAAAGAGCAAAAAATGCGGACCGGGGTTTCGAAATCGTGGCCTTGTTGTAGGTTGTTCGTTCTCTTTTGTTTTGGTTGAAGTTTGAGAGTTCCAATGTTGAAGTGGCAGCTGGCACATCGGTACTTCTGTTTTTCTTTCTCTCGGATGGAAGGGTTTCGAATCCTTGGCTTTCTTGTTATTTGAATTTTTCTGATTGTATTGAATCCTTTGTCGATACGAGATAGTGCGCTTCAGTACTTTTGGGTGCCTTTTTTGTTAGCATGCGTTCTCACGATCGATTTTCACTTCTAGTGTTGGTGGTTGACCGTGAAATACAGTACTGTGTACATTTGAGCCAGAGCACAGAAAAATATATTCTAAAAGCGGTTTGTGAATGAGAGACCGTTACATCATGGGTATAAGACAGACTTCGATGCTCTTTTGCCTTTCATGATGAAGACAAAGAGCGAACCTATTGGAACCGAAACCTTTCAGGTTCGAACTGTCGTTGAGCATCAAGAACAAGAATCGGTATTTCATTTTCTTCACTTGTCGTGTGTTCTTTGTCAACAGAGCCATCTTTCCCGGAGATAAACAGTACGATTCTTCAATTTTGGCCGCCAAGTTCGGTGTCCATATCCGCTTGGTTTACTGCTCGACCATTGTATTGCGTTCTTGATCAACTCACCCATTTGTTCCGGAGATAAACAGAACGATCCTTTAATTTTGGCCGAATTTGCCTCGTTCTATTTTTTGACCATTGTCTCGCGTCTTTGGTCAACACCCATTTGTTCCGGAGATTTCCCTTGATTTATTTCTCTTTTTGCCGTTTGTTCCTTCTTATACGTCTTTCTTTCATTGTGGGTAACCGCTCCACTTCCAAAAGTTTTCTCGTCTCTTCTGTTCTTCGCTCTTTTCTCAAAGAAATAGAAAATGAGAGAACAAGAAAATGTCTTCTGCTCAAGCCTTGTGTCCCTAGTGTTTGTATCAAAGGAGGTTTCAACCTCCAATGTAATTAATAATTTACCCAATCTTCCCCATTTTTGCTCCAAGTTTTCGGTTCGCTTTCAAAACATTCCCTTTTTCGAAGCTCTCGGTGCGCCAGCCCTCTAAGCGTTCACGCCACGCAAACCCTGTCATTGAGCGCTTTTGGAAAACAGTGCATGCTTGTTTCTTCCACGCCCGTTCATCAACAATGAGGACCAACTCAGGATTCCCGTGATGATTTGTACACCGGTAAAACACAGGCGTTATGTGATGTTCCCGGAAATAACATACTGTACCAGGTTCGACACCTTCGTCGTTGACTGGTGCGTACCCCATCTTTTTCCTCAGTTAATCCTCCCGCTCAGGGAATCATAGGGGCTTTACTCATGATATTCGGGATCAATCTGCCGTTTTCCTCAGTAACTGCTTCCCGTGAAACTGATACATTGGCTCACCCATTTCAAATTTTGCCTTACGATTTCATATTTCCATTTTTCTCTGCTCTTTTGCCCTTTTCGAGACAACCGGGGGTGTGTGAAGCTTTGGTCAAACGGCGTTGTTATTGAAAACAGATGAAGAGGGGGACGACGTTTGATTGCAGAGTATGCCGCGAAATGGGCGGGGCTATTTGGGACGTGTTCTCCCTAGGAATCGAAAGGTGTACCCACTGACTTTTTGATCTTTCCTGTCACGGACGCGACATTACATCTATACTCATTGAAAGGCGTTTCAAACGGTATCTCTCCACCTGTAATTTCGTTATTTTTTTCGCTCTTACTCGCGTTCGTAAAACATTCACATATCTCCAACACTCCTCTCGACGTATCCGACACTCACAACTTTCTTTCCAAGTTCACAACAAACAAAACCGCACCAACATAACTCCATCAGCATTTCTCTCGCAAACATCTATCACAAATATGGAACGAGTTCATCAATTTTGTTGGTTCCCCCCCCTCGCTAACTACGTACATACAGAGCACATAAGCATCAACAAACATATGTTTCTCGTGGGTTCAACGGGACACCATAATGCCCATTGATAGTGGGGGTGATAAAAGGAAAAAAAAGAAAAAACAGAACAAAACAAGCAGAAAAGAATGGTAAGGTGAGCGCCGAGTGTTTGGGGAAGAGGCAGAAGAAAACATTCGTGTAATGAACATGCAAAATACATCTGTGCGCAGTCCATGGATTTGAAAAGAACTCCTGCCCGTCTAAAACAATAAATCTTCCAACCACCAAACCCAAAACATTGTGGTATAGTATGATAGGCTCAAAGAGCGTTGCTGCCGATGCACAACGTAAAAGGGATGGCCAAACAGGTGGCTGGCAGGCAAATCAAGGTGGTGGGTTTATGCCCCAGTGGCAAAAAAGGTGATACACTGGCCGCGGATATGCGGGTTGAGAGAATGGCGCCATTAGATCCCCATCCCCGACGTTTCACCTGCACCCGTCCCCCCCTTCAATCCTAACTCTTCCACTCCCCCTAATATCCCTGATGCTTCACCGCCAATCTTAGGGGTTGCCCTTGTTACACCGAGCGTCGTCAAGAGTCGTCCTGCGTTTTTCGAGCCCCACCTCACGAGGTACCCATATCTGCCAGGGTCGGTATATAGATGCCTGTCCGGTTTCTCGAGATCCTCAGGTGGCGTCGCATATGGTTCTTGCTGCAGCTCCCGTTGTGTTCCTCTTGTCGAACGTCGTCGAAATATTCAGATTTTCAAGATCATTTGCTACGCTTTCCACCTCATCCATACCCTTTCCCAGCTGTATCCCTCCCGAGTGCAACATCGCGACCACCAGCTCCACCCTCAACCCCACCAGACACCGTTTCGGCCATCATTGACATCATCCCCTCCGTCTTACGAATTCCATCCCAAATGCGATACGCACTTCGAAACCAGTCTCGTTCCGACACCTGGAACCATTTCTTCATACCCCCGGGGATGTTGACGACTACTGGTCGTTGTTGCTGCCCACCAGCTCCATTCGTTGTCTTTGTCATCTTTGCCGTAGTCTTCCGGACGATTGAAGGTGGACCGGACAGAATCATCGATGGCACGGCGAATCGGGGGATTTCGAGCACTTGGTCTCGGAGCAACTCGAACAAAACCTCCGCTCGTGCCGGGAGGCCCACGTGCCGATCCAAGAGAGCCTCAAGGACTGAGGTGTCAAATGGGTCGTCAGTGGGGGCAAAGGGCAGAGAAGATTGGTGTAGAGCAGGGTGGTTTCCGGGGTTGGGGTCAGCATCGGGGAGGAGAAAGATATTTGGAAGACTTTCATCGTCGTAGTCTTCGCCCTCGTCAACCGCCCGCGAGAGAGGCCGAGGCACTTGCTTGCCATATAAGTCTGGGAAACATCTCACCATGTTGACGGCACCGGTGGTCCGGAGTTTTGATCCATCAAACGCTTTGTCCACTCGTTCTGACACATCCATAAGAGACTGGGGCGAAAAAGCCTCAGCAGGAGCCCGTGTCGAAACGAAAATAACTTCGGGGTAGAATTCATCTTCAACGGTGGTCTGTGCTTGAGGGTTTCCTGTTGCTCCCGCACCAGCACTTCCTCCTCGAGACGAAGCATTCGCAGCTTGGCGCTTTTGCTGTGGTTGCTGAGACGATCCCTTCTGAGAATGATGCGGTGACCCCTTGACCCTGTCTCGTTGCTGCTGTTGCTGTTGCTGTTGTTGAGACTCGATAACCCTTCCCTTGAATCGCTCGACTCTCCTCAAAAATGCCCACAACTCCTCATCAGCCGGCTCATCCGAAACAACCACCAACACATGACACACCGAGAACAAGAACATGGTCAGCATCGTAGCATGAATTTCTAGCCACGTATGAGGGCGCTTCATGATTGAGTCCGGGAGTGCGGAAGGGGCACCGACCGTGCTTGCTGTGGCTGACAACCCGCCATTTCCTCCTGTACCGCTTGCAGAAGAACTTCCGACTACGATAGGTCCACCCGTTTCGCGGTCCCGATCCTTCTTGTACCGATCCAACACGGACTGAGCGAATATTGGCATCGTGTCGAGGAAGACAACCCGCTCAGGTGTAACGTACAGGTCTATACCCGTTGTAACGTGAGGCCCACTCATGGACGGTCCTTTGGCATGCATCGGAAATATGTCACCATCATCCCCATGCGATTTTTCAAACGAAGAAGCAAGTGCGGACATGATAGTGGACTTGCCGACTCCACGGCGGCCGAGGACACCAACGATGAAGCAACCCGGTTGTTCGTTTAAGAACTTCAGCGCAGGTTCGGGGTGCATCCGGAGAAGCTCGTCAATAATCCGAACTCTTTGGTGTTGCTGGGGTTGCTGATAGATTTTCGCTTTTTTATCGGCTGTGGTGACTGCTGGCGAACCTGAGGCTGAGGCTGCAAACGGGCCGAACAATCGGCGAATGATCGACGCGGCAAGATTCTCCCCATTCTTAGGGGCACGTCCATCATCTGAAGGCCTGGAGCTGACTTGGCCTTTCTTGTCACTTGCTGGTTGACCCCGAAAAAGCACTGTAGTCGGTTGAGCGGTACTCTTTGAGCTTGGAGTGACCCCCGCAGCGGCTTCATCAGTGTGGGCGATATTGGTGGTGCCGGCACTGCTCGGTTGGGATCGATGTTGGAGAATCATAGGTGTCTGCAAGAATGTGGGGGTGACATGTTCCACGAGCTTAGCTTCTGGTGAGTTTCCCCTGTGATCACGCGGACGCCTTCGCCGGCCCGACCTTGCAGAACCAAGTCCACCGCGCTGATCGTCATGGACAGAGTCCCGGTCATTCCATGATCTACCCTCCCCAAGAGAACCCCTGTCCGCGCGATTTCGGGTGGTCTGCGACATGTCCTCACCATCGTCCTCGTTGTCACCATCTTTTTGCTTCTCTCTCTCACGATTGCGCCTTCGCCGGCCACTGCTACTGCTACTGGTGCCGCTGTGATCACCCTGTGCACCACCATGTCTACCCTGCTGCGACGCAGATGCAGATGCCGACCCATCATATGACCGCGTATCGTCGTCGTACTCCGCTTCAGCAGCAGCACCTTTCCCACCTTTCTCTCGCCTCCTCCGCGCACCCTTTTCCCTCCGTTGGGGGGTGGTGCTGCTACGGTCACTCTGAGCACCATCCGTATACTCGCCGCCACCACCATCACCCCTAGCACTTCCTCGTTGTCCTCGTCCATCTCTCCGACGTGATGGGGTTGAAGCCCCGGTGGCGCTGGAGACGATGGACCCATCATCACTTTCCACCTCCTCACTTTGAGCCGAAGTTCCTACACCCTGTTTCCGGCTGTTATGCTGCTGTCGATCTGCGCCTTTTCGCCGAGCACCTCCTTCACCGTTTCCACCGCTGGGTACACCGCCGTTAGAACTCCGTGCCCGCGACCTCTCTCCAGCCAACTCCACCTCTCCTGATACACCCTTTCTCCCATTTACACGCACAGCGTTCGATCCAGCGATCGTATGAACATTGTTCCGTGTCGTCGTCGGGACTGGCTGAGAAGAGGCTTCAGCCGGTTTCTTCAACAGCGAGATCACGGTTGTGTTGGGGTGGACATAATGGGATCGCGACGATGTATTTGCAGTGGTTGAGTTTGTAGTATTCGATGTAACGCGTGCCCTTTCTTGCTGTTCGGCGCGCATGGCATGGCACGGTGATGGCAAGCAAGAGGTGCCAGCTGGAATGGTTGTCGGGCGACGCGCAAACCTCTTGGTCTTCTCAGAGCGACACCGCGTTACACACACTCCAATGCGCCACAACCAACTTCCACGTGATGTGGGCAGTTTGTTTTGTTTTGTTTTTTTAGTAGCAGGATTTGAACTCAACTGAGAGCTTAACTTCAGTTTACTAATATAAACTATTTACATCCCAAGGTGCTTGAGGAAGCCTTCACTACACCGCGTCACTTGCTGGAAATTCTTCTCAAATCCGTCGAATCCTCCATAGTATGGATCCGCGATAATCCTCTCCCCCTTTGAGAAAGAAAAAAGGTAAGTTCAGTACTGCAGCAGAAGATTCAAACAGAGCCAAAAGGTGAGATTTCATGAAGACATTGTTTACCTGTGCATCAAAGTCCCCAAACAATTGGACTGGATCGACACATATTGACGACCAAACATTCAAGTCACATCGGCGTTAGAACAATCTCGACAGAAACTGACGGGAAGGGACACGAGGCGGCAAGAAGAAACTTACTCTTTGCTCGACATGCCGAAGGTTTCCGACTTTGCAGATCTGATAGATTTGACTGAAATCAAAAAACGCGGGTGATGTTAATTGATTGTCTTCACCCTTCATGACCAGCTTCATGACCAAGATTGAACGAACGTAGATTCAGCACACATACATACCTTATCCATGCAAAGTAACCAGTCAAATGTTTGATAGTGGTCCTTAACCACCTTCTGCCCCGTGTGGTTCGTTCCAATACCATGATTCTTCAGCGTTTCTACCGTCCGGTAATCAGGATCTTCCCCAACCTGAATTTTGGGAAGATAACAAACCCAAAAATTGCGAGTATTAGGTTCAAGTTGAAAGTATATCCCTGGTGCGTCCAACGCCAGATCCTTTTTCTTCGGCCCTCATATTCGAATTGAGTTTCATGAAACATACGTGGTAGCCAGCGGTCCCAGCGCTATCTATAATAAATCGATCATCGAGTCCCTTCCTTTCCACCATATCTCTAAACACGGCCTCCGCTGGGTGTGGTTGAAAGAGTGACAGCGTGGGATAGAGAGGTCAGCACCCAGGGATTTACAGTACAGTTCTCAAATACAAGTCAGATTGGAAGTTGATTTTCCGCTTACCCATGGGAGACCGGCAGATATTCCCTGAAAGCGACGAGTTCATGCAACCTTCGTCAGTATAAGCAGTATCCCAAGTCTAGGTCCAATCAAGGGCCCAAAGGACATATTACACTCAGCCGTAACTCCCTTTCAAAAACGCATACTTACCCAAACATACAAAGAGGACGGAAATCTTTCCTTGCCCGTCGCTAGCCATCGCTGCTGGTTTCACTGGGTGTGTTGAAACTTTCAAACCAAGTCCGCTCTCAATTTCTTCGTGTGACGCCAAGTTCGTGTTGCAAAAGCAACCGCAAAATCAAGAACTTCACTTCAAACGACACCCCCACACAGACCCCCTATACCTGCCTCGGACACACCGACCTAACCGAAAGATGGTCTACGGAGGAATGTCCGGACCACCCCCGCCGCCACCGTCATCCTCTTCGTCACAGAGAGTTGGCAGACCGATCTCCCCGGGGAGAGGTGGAGGAGCAGGAGGCCCATCATCATCATATGCACCCCCACAACGTGGTAGTGCTGAATACCAACCCCACAGCAGCTCACACCACCGTGAGGAACGCCGCTCCTCACGATCCCCTTCCTCCTCGCGTCGTCGTTCTCTCTCCCCGCGGGGTGGTGGTCCACCTGCGGGATCATCGAGCTATTCGCGTCGGTCTCCTTCACCACCGTACGGATCTGGAGGAAGGAGGGAAGGTTACGGTTACCCTGGTCCGAGTTCTGGCCCTGGCCCTTGGGGGCCACCGGGTGGTGGGTACGGTGGAGGCTATGGACACCCGCCGCCGCCGCCGCCGCCGCCACACGGACACCCGCCTGGCCCTCCGCCTCCAATGTATTGGGGACCGCACGGTGGACGTGGTCGCAGCCCGCCGAGGCAGCGCAGATATGAAGTTGTGAAGTATGTGCAATAAATGTACTCGAGTCCTTATATTTAGATCAATCACACTGCCGTCTTTTTACTTGGAACTCACACGTACACCTTCTCTTGCTCACAGAGGATCTGACAACGAGAGGAAAAGTACCTCGTGTCTGTACATTGGTAACTTGCCATACGGGTTTCGGGAGTCTGATGGTAAGTGGAGGCATTTATTTGCACCGCCTACGCTTTGATCTGCTTGTCAGGACGGTATTGACACTTCTTCCCTGTTTTTCTTCTATGAACTCTTCACAATGTCGTTCACCGAAAAGTCACGGAGGTCTTTGAACGCTATGGACGAGTGAAGGCGGTATCAGTCCCGTTCGATCGGTTCACCGGGAGGAACAAGGGGTTTGCCTTTGTTCAGTATGAAGATCGCAGGGATGCCGAAGACGCTATGGCAAAGTAAGTCTCCACCCGCATACCTCTTTTCATTCCTTCCTTCGGACTCAGCTCACCATTCAACACTTTTGGTCGTAACCTAGGTATGATGGTACACTTGTCGGAGGCCGGCGCTTGAAGCTTGATTGGGACATTGGGCTCGATAAGAAAGACGACTACCGCGGTGGAAAGAGATCGGGGCACACTGGGTTCGGTGATCCAGCTATGCCGCCCCCACGTCAGGGGTATGGGGGACCGCCAGGCCGTAATGGGTACGGTGGAGATGGCCGTGGCGACGGAGGTCGGGGAGACTACGATAGAGGACGAAGGTCACCGCGATACAGTCCGTATGAAGGACGCGAACGAAGACGATCGCCTAGCCCTTACTCGAGGAGGTGAAAGCGAAATGGAGCCTGGACACGAGAGCGGAAGAGGCAGAATAGAACCCAGAATGCCAAACTTTCTCGTGTGGATGGAAGATGATGAACTGGACTGTAGAGCATTGAGGAAGCCTGAGGAAAAGACGAAGAGGATACCGAAGCAAGAAAAAGCTAGAAAATACCAAAAAAAGAGGGGATTGGGGGGCCTGGGGTAACTGAGGATTGTAGGCGGCCTGTGAGGAGGAAGTGGGTGCACCCAAATGGAGAAAAGGGAATGTGGAAAGATGGGACTCAAGGAGGCGGGAGATTTGAAGCATGTGATTTCGTGTTATTGCATTGTGGAGAGTGGAATTGTGGAGTACAGGAAAAGCGCAAAGAGAGGATGTAGAGAAGACGTGCGATGTGGCGTAGGGTTTTTTTCTCGAGTGTTCTTGGTTCGTTTGGATATTGCAAAAGATTGCTTTGTTTTTGGGTGGGCAAAAGTTGTTTTTGTTTTTGCTTTGCCATATACGGGTGGAATTGCTTTCTTTTTTGCTTCCTTTATCGTCTTTATTTGCATGTTGTGTTTTTCAATGGGATTTTTTGATTGCACAACCATGGAGGATGAGGAAATCAAATTGCAACACATAACACTTCTGGGAGCGGAGTAGAGGATTTTGTGGTTTGGTATGTGGAGGACCTGTGGAGGTGCAGACGGTGCAGATAATCTAGAAACTGGTTTCGCCAACATGGTGGATGAGTAGAAGTGGGAGGATCCCGTGCTGGAACGAGGAAGTGAAAGAGAGACGGAGGTTTGTGGAATAATTTACACTGCTGAGGAAACCTGAGAGGATGAAGACCACCTTGGCCTTGAAAGTGTATCCGTTCTCCTGTCCTGGGCGGAATTTGGGGGAGAGACCAATTGATTGAAACAGGACGAGAACCTGCCGGCCAGAGGGGGGTTGAGGAGATGAAAGACTGATACAAATTGTCCTTGGAGTAGTGAGTCAATGTGGTGGAGAGGAAGACGTGAGAGCTTCGAAAAATATCGGGAAATGATGTCGAGGATATTGTAAGGCAAGGCAACCTTCAGCATGCGAAACAAACTCTGGCCGCTGGATGACGGAGACAACGACGTTCGAGGTGACCTTGATTGATCAGGTAGGTTTATGGAAAGGTCAGTGCTTGCTACGAGAAATACAGGCCCCGAGAAACATGGGACTGGGTGTGCATCGTACCAGCCCCCAATCCCCCAAACTGATGTCCCATCCGAGTCTCCACAGTAAGCAACAAAGTAAGTTTGTGTGCCTCCGTCGCCCCCAAACCCCTCGGAGTAGAGCAAATACAGGAATACTAGACATCATCTACGTCAATAAAAGTCTTCCTTCATTGCTAGATCTTACTTCAATGCCTCGCTCGCTGCCTAAGTTCGATTACCCTTCCAGCGGTTCACTAATGGGAATCGAACTGGCGCGTTGTGTTACATAGGGAGAAAGGGCTGAGGGGCGCTACAGTGACCACCACAAAAAACCAAAGCAGAAGAGGTTCTCTCCCTAACACCACACATCCTGTCCATTGCCATCTGGAGAAGACAAGTCCAACGGGGTGAGAGCGCCCATCTCCCGTATCGCTCCTTCCCTCTAACGCGTCGTGCCGATTCACCGGTCATTAAACGATAGCCAACTAATGCCGCCACTTCCACGCAACGCAAACCCACGGATGAGTGACTCCTCAAAGGCGACGGCGACATCTGCTTGCTTGTTGATTTGCATGTGATTGTGCCCTGGCTGCTATTATCCAATCCGGCAGGCGACTGCCCGCCCAATCGATCCGAATTCTGCTATCTTAGTTTTTTTGCCGCGGTTCGTGGCCGCCTTATCATCATCAGCCTCGTTCATCGGTTCAGCCCCGTTTCCTCGCCTCATTGAAACGCTCGTCTGGACTCGTTTTCGCTGAGCGAGGCCCGCTAAATATTCGAAAGCAATACAAGGGAAAACAAGGAATACCGAAGGGTGTGAGTGGAGGCAGAGTAGGCAAACGAGGGGGACTGAAAGGACGATATTTTCCGACTTGAAACGGGGGGTGGGGGTGGGGGAGAAAATCATCACCACAAGCACCACTTTTTATCAGCAATCAAAGAACCGGAACGCACGTACTGTTTTCCCCATTTACTTACCACACTCACTCTAAAGCACACACTCAGCAACAACAGCACGGTCATTCCAAAAAACAATTATGTCTTTCAAAATCAACTGGCCGAAATTTTCGCCCGAGTTCGTCGAGTCGGCGAAGACACAGCTCACCGATGCGTTGAATAAAGGCGATAAGCCGGATAATATTGTGGATCACATTAATGTTAAGGACTTGGACATGGGAACTAAGGTGGGTGCCATGTGTTGAGCTGGAGTTTTATAAAAAAGCGGGAAGGAGGCGAGGGAAATGTGCGTCGTGCTTAGGGGTAGGTGGGCGGGCAGAAAGAAGGGGTTTTGACCACTGGGAGCTACATGATATGGACGAGCTTGGAGACTGAAACCGTCGATGATAACCGGAACACTCAACCATGGCTTTTCTCCTATGCATGTCTTTGGGGAATCGCTCCGACTTGGTTTCAATACTTCGCCCTCGTCAAATGTTACCATCGCATAGCCACCCGACTTGGAAATCCTTGAAATCGGTGAACTGACTGAGGAGCGCTTTCGAGGCATATTTAAATTGGTATATGCTGCAGATGCATATGTGGTGTTGCAAACAAAAGTACAGGTCAGTAATGGCTCTCTCCTTTTGGGCAGGTGTCTACTGAGAAAAGATAACGACCCTTATCGATATAATTCATTCCCTTCAAATCACACTGATTTCTAATTAATCGTTCGTATTTTCGTTTTGATGCTCCCCTTTTAGGCGAACCCTCTGACCCTGCCAAAGCACGAACGAAGAATAAACAACCGGTCGGGCATTCTAGCTGCCAACCGACCATTGATCGTCCCAATGCAGTTGCGCATCAGCAATCTTAGGCTCCGCGGAATCATTGTTCTGGTCGTCGACAAGCACAAAGGTGTGACCCTCGTCTTCAAAAACGACCCTCTGGAAAAGGTCGACGTCAACTCCACCTTCGACAATATACCCAACATTCGCCGATTCCTTCAAAATCAAATCGAAGGCCAGCTTCGGAAGATGTTCCAGGATGATTTACCACAGTTGATTCACAATCTTTCCTTGATGGTGATTTCGAAGGGAACCGGTGACGACATGGGCATGAGCATGGGGATGGGTATAGCAGGTCAT
Source organism: Quaeritorhiza haematococci (assembly GCA_027596845.1). NCBI lineage: Eukaryota > Fungi > Chytridiomycota > Chytridiomycetes > Quaeritorhizaceae > Quaeritorhiza > Quaeritorhiza haematococci. Next base: position 18,916 of record JADGJF010000107.1, on the reverse strand, counting down.
GGGGGCGGGAAAAACGGTAAAAGGCATGACCCGCTTCGTGGTGGTCATCCCGACGCACATTCTGAATTTTCGACGGATAGCGGGTACCATTCTGAAGATTTCCCTTATCTCATTCACAACCCACACATCTCGGAAGAACATCTAAACTACCTCATCAACCGACCTCACGAACAGAAATGGGCTGGGAACACTCCACCACCACTCGATGGGTACAGCTCTGATTTCGACGCTGATACGGGGTATGTTCTTTACAAAAGCCTAACACCATCGTGGACGTCAGGAGCTGCTGCAACAGGCACGGGTCGCGGTGGGACTGGGAACTCTTTGTCAGGGAGTGGCAGCAGAATCGGGCTTGGGGAGATCTGCGATGACACGTTCAATTCCTCGCCCAGCGTTCGTGTTGTCACAAGAGATATGTTGAGCTCTCCTCTCCCGCCTTCGCCGACCCTAAGCCACGCCACAACCACGCGATCGTATCCATCGCAACATCTCCACCATCCTCATCTTTACCGCTATCACCACTTACAACACCACCCACACCATCAACATCAACAGTCCGGCCGGCGATACTCGTCTTTCAGCTCTTCTTCGCAAACAGGGAGGCCGCCACGGGGTGGCTCGACACTGGCCTATAGCGACACTCAGAGCGTTGATGATGACGACGCTAGGTCGACATACACGTCATGGTCATCACCCGCTGGCAATCTCAATCATTACGCTTCCGCTTCGTATTTTTCGGGGTATCCAGGCTCGTCATCAGGATCCGCAATGGGAGGCTCATCGTCATATGGCACACAATATTACCATGACAGTGAGTACTCTTATCACCAACTCCACAGAACAGCGTCCCCTGTACCCCGCTCAATGTCGCCACAACATCACCCACAGCACCACCAACGTTATCACCACGGCAACCATCACCCGCATCATCCACATCATTCTCAACACAATCGTCACTATCAGTATCGCTCTTACGATGACCGGGACGATGACGAACAGCTCTTCCCCCCCAACACATCCTCATCTTACTCCTCCCCCTCCCGGACTCAATCATCATACTCGTCTAGCAGTAGTGGTGGCGTGAACGGGACTGGCGAGCATCAACACCGAGTCGTCCTTCAACCGTCAGACAATCAAGTCGCTGCACATCTCGCCAATCTTCTCAATTCGAATCACACTATTTCACCCCATACGGCGACATTGGAGGCGGCCTTTACTTTCCGGTCTAGTCCGCCATCCCAGGCAAAGATGACGGGTGGCGCTAATGGCGCAGGCGGTGCGGGTGGAGGTGCAGGTCTTGGGGGCGTGGTTGGGGGTGTTGGAGGTGTTAACCAGCAGAAGAGACGTGTTGTTGCAAGGAGTGTAAGGAGATTGAGGATACCGAATTGGGGTATTGTGTCTGGGCTTGGTGGGGGGAGTGGGCTGGGGTCGGCTGGGAGTAGTGCAAGCGGCAGCAGCAGTAGCTTAGTTGGATTGGGTGGGAGTGTTGGGAGTGTAGACGGAACTGGTAGTGGGAACAGGACCCCATCGTTGACCCCAACCTTGGCTCATAGGCATGGGACGGGACAGCAGCAACCACCTACACCGGGAAGTCCGTTGGTGACACCACCGATAACACCGATGACACCTAGGGGTACAGCTGGTGGACGACGGATTATTGGTGGTATGGCAAGTGGTGTGGTACCCTCGCCCTTGTTAGGTCCTAGTGGATTATCACTGTCCCCAATCTCTCCGGCAACTGCAACGGCTACAACTCCAGCAAGATCGCCATTAGCGTCCCCGTCACTCGCGCGTGCTGGTCACCTGTCTTCACCTCTATCATCGAATGAATTCACCCTTGCCACATTGGAATCAGAGGAACAGACATCCACCAATAAGTCGGCAATGAAAATGCCACTACCGTCATTGTCTGCGCCAATACCAGCGTCTGCTTTGCTGACACCACCAATTTTGGACTCTCCGATCGTCCCTGCAACAACCATCAACATCGCCGTTGATCCCAAACAACAGGATCTTGATGGCACTTCTACGAACGGCAGTCTGGCCACAATCACCACAACAGTACCAACTACAGACTCAACGTCGTCGACTGTTGTCGAGTTAATGGGTGGGTCGATGGAGAACGGGGCGACACCTGTCCTTGCGGCGTGAATGATCCCGTCTCGTTTTTTCCACTCCACTAAGAGGAAGGGGGACCCTGTAACCTATTTTCCTTCTCCTTCTTCCCTTCTTACATATTATTTGAAAAAGAACAATTGTTAAGCACCGTGTTTCTGAATCTGGTTGATTGTTTTCTTTATCGTCTCCTGAGTCCTATCGTATATATTTTGGGTTCGGTCTCCCTTTTTGGAGTGGGTGCAGAAGGCCAGAGAAAGGAAGAAGGGGGGAGTATGTAGGAAGTGCAGTGAGGTGAGATTTCTCATGGACATTTTGTCGACAAAAAAGATCTACATAATTATTACGTCGTCCGTCGCCGGCCTTCACCTAACCAGGTCGGCCGTTGCGAGGCGGAGACTGGTAAATGGCGCATGACATCATACATCCGAAACGTGATGGACTTCCACACTCCGATCTTATACCCAAAGCAAATGACTCTCCGCTTGTTTGCACATAGGTATGCATCTTCGTCGGACTTTGCGTGGGTTACACATCTGTAGCAAGAATCTCAAGGAGGAATTCAGATTCATTCCAGCCCCTTCAACCCAAAGGACGGATGTTGGGCGACGTGAGCGGCGGGAGCAGGCGGAGGACGAGGAGCAGTGAAGCGGCAATCGGGTATCATCGAACGACCTTTGAATTGTCCGTCGCTGACCTCCTGTCCTTCCCCCGATTCCATGCAGATCGTGACGTTGGCAAAGAGAACAACTCCGTCATCACATTGCAGACAAAGAAGGCGGCAAGAACAATCGAGACTGAAACTGCCGCTCATCAAGACCACCACCCTATTGAGCATCCGCACTCCAGGCATTCATTATATGCTGCTGTCTCCGCACCAACAAACGCCCCAGAGATCACCGTCGACCAAAACTACGACATTTGGAATACTGCAGCTGCAACAGCTGGTCCTCCTACTTCTTCCTTTATCGGGCCAGGCACTACCTATTCAGGCCCCGCCGGATATGCCGCTCCCATTCCACAGGAACGCTATTCAGAGGCACCCGTCGCGTCGACCAATTCGATGGCCGCACCGAGCGCCAACCAAGTGGACGGTGTGTGGTCTTCGGTAGACTGGGAGGCGACCTGGGAGGCGACCAGATTCATGATGCAAACATCGTTCCCTCTGCAACCATATTCTCAACAACAACTCCTTCAAGACCAACAACAGCATCATCAACTTCCGCCGTCGTCATCCAACCCTCTTCTGTCCAAGTTCATGGAATATATCCCATGGGCAACCGCCAACCCCTCTTTTCAAGCATCATCCTCGACAGAATATGAGAACGGATCCATGAAGCTGACTTTGGGTGGGGTCACTCGGGACAGAAAGAAGACCAAGAACTTCAAGTGGAAATCATTCAACGGGGACATCGAGTTCTCTAAACAGTGGGCGCAACAACAGGCTGCAGATCGGGCCGCTCAAGTTTGGGTCGAAGTAGCACGAGGCAGCAACAACAACCAAAGAACCCAACACCACCACCACCAAGACATGATCGGGTATGCGGCAAAGAACGAACTGGTGCAGGAAGGGGGGAAACGGCAACCGCTGAAGCAGGTGGCGAGGCAGATGAGTTTGACATCAAGCGAAGGGTAAGGTTATTTCCGAGGGCTCTTTTTTTTTTTCTGGTTGGGGTGTGCAGACGCGCACAGTGCAGTGAAAGCGAGACGGCCCCTTTTTATCAATTGTTTCCCCCGAGTTCAGGTATTTAGAACTGAACACTCCCGTTATTTCTCACATACTTTTCTTGGGAATTATCACATAGGAGTGGGAAAACAATGAAACAGATCCCATCTGCCTTTCAAAAATTTGGAACCATCCGAGGACCTACATCGAGACAGCCTTCACAAACACCCAACGCAACGCCTCCGCTTGATTTCCTCAAACCGTCACCGATGGGCGCAACATACGCTTTGGGAGCTGGCATGGGCATGGGAGTGGGATTGGCGACGCCAGCAGCAGCAGGAGCAAGAATAGGAATGGGCCTCACCACCAACTTCCCCCCTCCACCACCCCGCATACCGACAACAAGCAATTACCCAGCTCGTCTCCTGGATACAACCACCATGGCAGTGTCACTGGCCAAAAGGAAAAGGGAAGAGTCAGACAATGAGGATGACTATGAATCGGACTCAAGTGGGACGACTTTGACGAAAAGGAGACCCACGCGCGGCGCTGGGGGGGGGGCTATATCTTCGTTTGCAACGATCGGGACGAGCAAGGGATCCACTCCACGGAAGCCAAAACATGCAGTTCCAATGTATGTGTGAACACTTCCATATCCGATTTTTTTTCCAAAATTACTACCGACTCTTTGGTTCCTCATGGACTCGATTTCAACACCCCCATTGCTTTTGCTTCTTGTGATCGGAACAGACGGATACATCCAGACGCTGCTGCAGCTCCCGAGATTTTGGTACCAATACGCATCGACATGGATGTGGATGGGTACCGGCTTAAGGACACTTTTACGTGGAATCTGAATGGTTAGTTCAACTGCTGAGCGAGGAAGCTCACTGAATGGGAAACCGGTATACTAATTCTAATCTCTCGTCACTCCCTGCCGCATTTCGCTTCCCGATAAAAATAGAGAAAGTTCTGACGCCTGAAATGTTTGCCGAAATCATGTGCGAGGACCTTCAGGTTCCCGCCGCAACCTACGCTGCGACCATCTCGAACGCGATCAAAACGCAGTTGAGAGAATTTTCCGGGTTCTTCGCAGCACATGACGTACCTGCAGAAGCTGATTCACGGGTTCTCATCAAGGTTCGGAGAAGGATCTTGCTTTTCCATGTGGCCTGTTCCCGATTTTCCTACCCAAAAAAGACCTCGAAATGTCTCATTTTTTTTGAAATTGAAATAGTTGGACATCGTCGCGGGGAAACTACACCTTCAGGATCGCTTCGAATGGGACCTGTCTTCCAGGGAAGGTGTGACGCCCGAGGACTTCGCACGAATAATTACAGCGGAGATGGGGATTGGTGGCGAATTCGTTACGGTCATTGCTCACAGGTGGGTATAGTGATCTGCTTATCTTCCAACTTGAAAGCAAACGTTCAATCCGATCTTAGTTTTCCACAGTGTCTTACCAGAGATGGTTGTTTCTTGTCTCCTTCCCATATCATCATTTAGTATCCACGAGCAAATATATCGAAACCGTTTCGATGTGTCGCAAGGCCGACACCCTCGACTGTCCGTTGTTGATGAGGACTCTGTCGAGCGTGGTGGGGAAAGGGGGGGCGGTGGTGGGCTTCGGAGGGGTCTTCGCGTGTCTGAGGAGAAAGCGGACATGTTTTGCCCATCTCTGTCCAAGTTGTCGCCGGAAGCGGTAGCGCGGATGGCACAAGAGCAAGAGCGAAGTATGAGGTATGTGCTTGGGGTTTTCGAGTCCCTTTTCTAGTCGTTCTTTAGCAAGAGGCCTTTGTACGAATGATTCTTCCTTTTTGTTTTTCCGTCATTGGCCCCTATGATCGAAATTCAAAAACGGAAAACATGAAGACGAATGCGGAGAGAAACGAGAATGGCAGAAGTGTTCCCCGTCGACCTTTCAATAACCCCAAATTCACGCTCAAGTCGTGGTAGTCAAAACACCTTATGCGTACATTGTGGGGTAAAGTATTGTTAGGAGCCTTGACTTCCTCCTTTTCCGTTGGGTTATGATTGTCTCATAGTTGTTTTTTGCGGGAATGCTGATGTCCAGATAATCTGACCATTGTGTTCTTCCTTTTTTGGCAATAATGATGGGTGAATATGCTAACATGAACAGGTGAACAGTGAAGAATCTTCCGCACCTGTGGAGGAGGTGGTTGGTGTTGGACCATTATGTCATTTATGTGGTATGTGATGGCTTCGCCGCCTGCCCTGGATTTAGCCGGCGCGGCAGCTCGCTTCAGAAAAAAGCAAATGGCCCCACTACTCACAGCCGTATATTCTTCTTCTCCACACAACACATGGCTCCGCGAACCCTCCGATCGTTACCAACAGAATACTACGTCGGTGTCGATACCGTACTTCCACCACATCGAAAGAATTTGTTCAGGGTCACAAGCACATAGTCAATACTGCCACATTTTACCATTTGCATTCAAGACACTGGATGGTTTAGACGAGAAGCTGTATATACATATGGGATAGGTGCGGTACACTCGCTTCCTCTGGCCTCCACCTGAGCACGATTCCAGAAACTCTCGAATGTGACCTGGGAAACATCGAATACATATCTGCTGCACCATGGCTGATGTCCAATGCCGGGATGGGCGCGTAGAAAAGAAAGAATAGGACGAGGTAACTTGTTGAGCTGTTTTTACAATGCACGCCCCTACACCCTATATGTGTCCATAATGATTTCGAATGGGCTCTTCGGAAGTTCGGTGCAGTGAAATCATTGATGCGATAATTTTAGTCAAAGACCCGACATAACTGAATTTCAAGGACTCTATTTCAAGTACACCCTGCTTACTTTCCTTCCAACCAATCTGCAGTTCTCTCTTTCCCATCCCCTCGCAAACTTTTGAGCTATTAATGTCTTCAAGACGACCTTCCGTTGTTCGCGTATAGATTATCCACACAAGTACTTATCAGATAATGGAAAGAACAATACCGAAGTTCTAAATCGCGGATCTAAATGGGTTTTCTAGAAAGAAGGGCGTCGAGAATCGGTCTCAGAGGGCGATGGGATACGTCATCCTTACCAAGAAACGGGTGTAGGGAAGATTAAGACGCGATAACTCGCGCGGCCGGGTTTGGTGGTGCATTTGCAGAACTGCAGGGTCTGTCTTGCTGGTTCGCCCCAGCTTCCGTCGCATTGTCCAGGTTGCTGTTGTTCCGTGGGACACCAACTTGTAAAGACTCATCTCCAACAGTGTTTGCCGTACCGCTGCGTTGCAACCCTCGAGTGGCATTAAATCCGGCCGCCCCACCAGAAGCTGACAAAACGTAATTCGAGGGGGAGGCAGTATTAACGCGGCTCAAATCGTTTTCATCGCTGACGTTGGGAGAGGGATCTTCGACCGATTGAGCGCTCGCGTTTGCTGTAACTACTGCTACCGCCGGAGGTGTAGCGTTCGCAGTCCCCGCCGCCGAACCGCCAGAAACCGATGTTACGGACGATGAGTTGTTGCGTCGCACTGATGTTGGGGACAGGAATTGGTCTGAATTGTTGGCGCTCTGCTGACCTGAGCTCTGGCGGCGACCCAAGAGTGATCCAAACTTCATACCCAAAATCTTACGTTTGCTGTTTGTTGCCCCCGCAGCCGCATTCGATGGTGTTTCAGGGCTTGCGACTTCTTTTGCCTTACCCTTTGAGGAACCATTTCCAGCCCCACTGCCGCCGCTGTTGGGGTTCTGACGACTTGAAGAAGAAGATTCGGCTCCGCTTGCAGCAGTGGCGCCGACAGGGCTTCTGTTTCGGGGTTCAGTGCCTGTCGGGGTGCTGTCACTGAGTTGCGAATGGGGGCTGTCGGATCCACGATCAGATGTTCCGGAGCCAATGGTTCCAGGGCTGGGGTGAGAGGGCGATATGGATGCCGGTGTGAGTCTTGGCGACTTGTCGCCGTTGATGCTGTTGCCGTCGCCACTCTGACCTCCTGTGGATCGCGAAAGGGAAGAATTGCCCGAATGATCCTGCTGCGGAGAATCCCCCCCCACCCCCACCGAAGTGTTCTTCAATGTAGTGCCGAGCATGTCGTCGCCGCTTCTCGGTGTCACGTTGGAAACTGCTGCTGCTGAGACAAGCTGATTCTGATGCTCGAGAGTGGAATTTTTCCCAGACCCTTTCCTCGTAGGAGGTCCGCTCACATCCTGCCCTTCCTTCTCGTCATCCGAAACGAACAGGCTTTCCATACTCACGGACGCTGTTAGGTTGGCTACCTGCCGGCACAGAGGGCATTGGAACATAGCCGATTGCGCCAACAAAACTGAGACGCATTTGTAGTGGTAGCAATGTGAACAGGGGGCGATGAAAAGCGCTTGGAAAGGACCTATGGCACCAATGCATATGCAGCAGTCTGTGGAGGTCGAATCAGATTCCATATCGGCCGATTTTTGCTCGCTTGTTGCGTAGGGGTTCGTGGCGATAAGCAGAGCCTTCAGAGCAGCCCGGAATCTGAGCATCGAAAACGTCGGTCAGTAAGAAACTTTCATATTGACAACTCTGATTGATCGACAGCGGGGGAAAACGAGGAACGGATGGAAAGTCGCTTCTATAAGTACCGTGTGGGATTTGCTTTTCTTCTTTGTTGGTGGACCCATGACTGATCGTAGAATCCGATCCGAACAATAATGCTCTTGTAAACATCTATTTACGGGAAAGCAAATCAACAACCAGTTTAGTACTCAGAACAAGTTAGATGTCCGTGGATGGGTGTTGACAGAGTGCCGTCGTAGTCAAATGCACAAGGCCACATTGGTGCTCCGACTGTTGTCATGAAGTTATCCGGTTTCACCTTACCATCAGGTTTCCCTTTATAATCTATACCAAATTGCAATATGTCGCCTTCCTTGAGTGGATATGGTCTACTTTCTTTCCCCGATGGGCTCAGGCGCATCTTATTCAAAAACGTCCCAGACGAACTTCCAATGTCTTTGATGTATATCTTTTTTGACGAAGGATTTGAAAAGCAAGTTTGAATGGGAAAGAAACTGAGAAAAGGAACAAGAAGGAAATCAGGGTACAAGACATTAATCTTACCAGACCATCCTTGCACCACATTTCCGCATGATGACGACTGACCACCTTGGACGTAAACCAGACGTCCAACTCGTTGTCGGCAGGCTTAGGGGGCTGCCCGTCCCGAACAACCTGTCTACCAATCTTACATGCCGCACCTTCCTTCATTTTACGTTCGATGAGGACTCCAATTGGCGGTTTGGTTGGATTTTCGCTGTACGGTATGAGCTGGATGTGCACGACGGCTTCCTTGATCTCTATGGCGCCAGCTCCCGCTGACGTATCGCTCCCACCGTTTATGCCATAATTTTTTTGAGATAATGCCGCCGCGGCAGCTCCTGTGTGTTGTGAATCAGGCATTGTTTGTTGTTTCGACACCGTGACTTTGGAATGCCCAGCTCCGCGTTTGTTGACGGCCGCAGTCTCTTCTATTTAGATGTAGATGATGTCCGCTGGTGATTGCCTTTGTGTTCTTATTTCCTGATATTCGGGTCGAAAGGAGCAAAAGGCGAGAGAGAGGGATCTAGTTCACCACCTCTGAAAGTAGTATTGATGTCGAGTAGGCGGTGAATTTTTATGTGTGTGTGTGAGGGTGCGTTGTGATTCTTTCTTTTGTTGCAAGTCTCAAAACCCGTGATTGACTTTTTTGATTGGTTGGAACAAATTTCAAAAAAGACAAACATTCGTGTTTTGTTGACTCCTGGATTGTGTAACAACAGCGTTTTCGGAACAATTTATTCAAAACTGCAATGTTCCTATGGGACCCAACAGCAGGGTTCTTACTTTTACATCAAGCTGAACGACCTTCCAGCAAAAGGCGAGGAAACGATCAGGCTATCTCGGACTCTAACTTCTCGTCCGTCAAAGTCTCTTCGGGGAGCTCTATCAGATTGAGCAGAAAATACGATTTAGCAGAAGTTAGGAGGCGGGCAAACTGTTGCTCGGAAAGAAATGTTGGCACTTAGAAAAAGACGATGATGGTTTTGAATGCAGAAGCAAGCAATTTACCTGTCAAAGCAGCCATGTGTGACTTCAATTCCAATCGTTTTCTGTAGGATCTTCTCCGCGTGATTTCGTTCATACGCTGTTCAGCCACAGCACGAAATCGGGCTGCGATGTTCGGAAAAGATTGCAAAACCTGATCCAGTGAATCTCGAGTGAGAACCATGCAGAGCGTGTCCACCACAGCACGAACGGACGCTGTTCGAGGTACACTGAAAAGGACACCAAGCTCCCCTGTCATCGGAGAGAATCGTCAACATTGGAATCGACATGCATTCTAACATGCAAAAGTTGACCAAACAAAAGTTGCGAGACAGATACTCACCAAAAAACGATCCCTTGTGGATTGTACTGTAAACCGTCTTGCCGTCCCCCGAAACGACCTCAACTTGCCCTTTAGAGATGAAATACATGTCCTTGCCGATTTCGTGTTTGCGAATAATGTACTCTCCTGCGTAATACCTTTGGGGGTACATTTTCGTTTTTATCGTGCGCTCGAAATTGCCCATTTCTTGGGCAATGCCCGCGGGAAGATCGGATTGAGGTGCTGTCCATGCGTTCCCATACGATCCTCTGCGAGGGGCAGGGTCATGCTGCTCGTCTGTTTTTGATTTGGGCGTAAAGAGGTTGTTCTGCCCAGAAAGAGCATGCTCATATTGCGTCGAATTTCCGGCCCATGACCATCTTCGAGTTACATCCCCATTCCCAATGCTTCTTCGTCGCGGCGTTGCGGCACCAGTTGAGTCTTCGTTTGGAATATTCAACAAGGAACTATGTGTACCTTTTGTTGAATGCCCTGCTGCGTAAGATCCAGGCGAAAGTAGAGACGGGTCATTTACTACTGAAGAAGGATGGTGAACTGAACCAGGTCTCGATCGCTTCATATTAGATTGGTCGAACTCGCCGCTGGAATGGGTCGATCTGTCATCAAGACTTGCATAGGAGTTTTTGAATTTGAAGTCGAATGACGGCACTCCAAAGGCAGCCGACGCTGTGAACTCCTCGATAGAGTATTCGGAAACATTCCTTTGGACTTCAGCGATGATGTCGGCGACGGTGTACTGCTTTTCTGAGGTTTCCCCCGCCGACATTGGACGGTTGCTGACCTCATCGTTCGGGGCGATCATCTCGTTACTGCCATGAGGTGAGGCTTCATTCGGTAGTTTAATAATGAGTGGAGGATTGCCGCTGGTCGGGGTCCTGGCGATGTCCATACTCTTGGTGTGAATGGTAGGTGGTGACTGCAAGAATATCGCATTCTGTTTCTTGGCAAGGGTTTTGTCGAATGCTGGACGGCTTCCATAGCCAAATCCTGATATGATCTCCTGCGAAGTGAGATCTCGAGACATTGGCGTTGATAATGGCGCACCGAGGGGTTCTTCTGGCGTAACTGCATTGAGTTCGTCCAAGTTTGAGCTCGGTTGACTCAAAATTACCGTGATAGAGGATGAGGATGCGGTTTTGCTGTTCGCCGCTGTTGTTTCCTGTGCGGGCGTTTCGTTCAGGGAAGATCTGGGCACACAGGTGTCGTTTGAAAAAATGGAGTACTCGCTGTCGCTGTGTGGATTACCAGTTAATCGATCAGTAAGTCCAGGAGATCCTTCTTTCAAAGGCTGTGAAGAACTGGTGTTGCTGTCGCGAGGCTGGTTAACGAAGGAATCAGTGGTCGCCGAACGGCTGGATACAGTAGAGCGGATGGAGGCACGCTTCCCATCGTGGCTGGCCGCATAGTCGATTGGTCGACCGCTAGTCTGGTTAGGTGTTTCATTGGCTGACGAGAGGTCTTTCTCCACTCGTTCGATGCCGTCCGCAATGGCTGATGATGGATGTATCTTAACCACTGCTGTAGTGTGTTTCCTATTTCTTCCTTTCAATGATTTGACTTGACAGTTGCCCATCGCAACACAATCAGTCTTTGAGTCCCATCTACAAGTTCCAAGCGGCAGTACCGTCTGCTTTAAGTGACGGGTGGTGGCAGAAAGAAGCAAGGTCACTGACACAATCCAGTGAAGGGCTCGATGCGTGATTCCACCAAGGATTCAGAATACCTGGATGCCAAGAAATCTCTCCTATTGTGAACGCAAACAATCATGTTCCTTGTGTGTTTGAGTTTTCGTTCTTCATTGGAAAACTTGAGTATCCTTGAAAATGTTTCTTACGTTCCAATTGCACACCATTCCGAGAGCCCCGGAATTGGCCAGTCAACTTCAAAAAAGACCCTCAACAAACAAACCAAAAATTCCGCGCACAAAGCTCAATCAGTACATGGCCCAAAAATCAACATACATATCTCGAAAGCGCTATGCGACTTTCCCGCGTTTATGATGTAATACAATTGGCCCTTTGCTTTTTTATTCTCGTAGATATTATGATCCATCGGCCCAAGGCCCTGAACAAACTGTTCTATGTTTTCCAATCTCGAGGTTGGCACACGTAATGTTTGTCTGGCGAGAATTTTGATGGAACATTTGATGGAACGCACAAACATTCACAAATCAATCCTTGCACTCTTTGTTTATCCCTGTATAATCAGAAACATTCCATAGCTTCACCGCAAAATTGGAATGTATATCCTCGGTAAATCAGCAGGAGCAATTTAAACTTCGACCCGAGTTGGGTACACAAGTTGGGTCGACACTGCCAACATGAGCGAAAGGTCGAAAGCACAAAAACAACAGAGGACTGCTTGTCTTTTTCAATGCGGGTTGTGAGTGTGTACATGGGTAACAGGGGCATACACAGGCTTTTCGCCGTCCCACACAGCACTGCTGGCACTGGCACTGACGGTGCTATTACGAACCGGCAAAGCAGAGCTGGGGGTTTCACCGTTAGCATCTTTTGCCCCTGCCCCCTCCAACTCGGCTTTCGATAATATGTGGCATACTTCGATGGACTTGAACCACGGATCTTCGACCATTTGCGGGATTGTGATGCGCTTGGTGGTGTCCGGCTCCAAGATGCGATATATCATTAACCGCGGTTGCAGAGGCAGCCGATCAAAAGCTGGGAAACCGTATCCTTCAGCATGTCTCCGCTGGAGATAGTTTTGGTAATGTGGGTCGCTTGCTTTAGCAGCCCTCCAAGGCACCGAGTGGAAAAACATCGTGTATAAGATGACTCCTATCAAAACGATTGAGAGGGGTTGAATCAATTAATTGCCCGACTTTAGAACGCAGCGGACGGCTTGCGGTATCTTTCCTCCATCACCAAAGGTGTATCCGGGTATGAAAAGAATTATGCTCTCAAAAACAGGAATTTCATACCGCACGCCCACACATCAACCAGTGCAGGATCATATGGGTTTGTTTCATCCCACTCCTCCGGGGCGATGTAAGGTTCCGAGCCACATGGGCCTCGCGTCTTCCGAGACTGCTTTTCCCAACAAGTTCTGAACACCTCAGACACGCCGAAATCGGTAATTTTGAGACTTCGATGATCCTCGGATAAAAGAAGATTTTCCGGTTTGAGATCCCTTGAAAATCAATGCGTGCGGTTGGTTTTCGGAGCAATCGTCCAAGCCGAGAAACGTTGTGGAATCATTTAGATGAAAGGAAACGCGGGGATGAAAAAGAAGCCAGAAAACGCAAAAGCAAGTGAGAATGGGTATCAACGCAGAGAATGAAATGGCCATTAAACTGGGAATCCACGAAATCACCCAGTTCCCCCAGTTCAAAAGGCATTGGGGTTTGCAGAGATAAATTGGGCCGCTCCCAAAAAGCATTCGCATGAACTGAGAATTTCAAAGGACGGGGAAGATGGGGGGTGGTCGCGGAAAAGGAGCAATAGATATGAACCTATGTGCAACGCCCATGGAGTGCATATAAGCAACGCCGTTGACCAGTTGCTTGAAGTAACAGTAGATCTCGGCATCGTTCATGTTGCATCGGTTGATACGGGAATACAGATCGCCCCCCGGCATGTATTCCATGACTTCGCACCATTTGCTATGCTAAAACCATGGTCAAAAGGGTTTTATGAGAAAATGGAAAGGATGTAGTTGCGCGAAGTGCATTGTGGAATTACCTCATCCTGGATCAAATCTACAGTCTCGATAACGTTTTCATGATGCATCGAGGAACTTAAATGGACATAAGACATTTGGATCAGCAGGTGAGATATGGGGGTTTGCGAACAAAATTACAATCAGGAAATGAGGCAGGTGTATGGAAGAGTACCTGATGCAGAATTCACTGACGAGCTTCTTGACATAGTCTCGCTGCGATTCATCTCTTCGCCTTTTTCGGAATTCCTGGGCGTCAAATTGAGACGAAAGTTAAATTACATCGGTTAGGTCGTTTCATTATAACATCGGCAAGGGGATATGGCACTACAATGGTCTGCGTGCGGTCATTTTTCTGCATTTATGGTCGTGGTGCAAAAACCATTGAGTCGCCTACCTTTATGGCATAAAGCTTTTCGTGTGTTTGTTCAGGTTTATGGGCCTAGACAACAAAGGGTTTGTGTGAATTTTTGAAATTCTGCACACACAGGAGCGAAAACATTCATCATAACGACGCCCTACCAGACGGACTGTTGCGTTGGCCCCTTTTCCGAGAATCTCCTCCACCTTTCCGTATTTTTCCTGCATGATTCCCTCGGATACAGACCGTGTCATTCCCCGGTTCATGGTCGGTGAAAGGTACCCTTCAGGCGCTGTGCCAGCGTCGTGTAGGTTGCCCCCACTCCCTTCATTGACCGTGCCGTTGCTGTCGCTGCGTTCCTGCTGTGTCACGCTTGTCCGTGGCTCGTTCGTGTCCAGTTGGTTCGTATGTGAATGCGATCTCTTGTGGCGGGAATATAGGAGGAGATCCTTGAACAGGTTGTGGTTGTGGTGGATGTGATCATCGTCATGGGAATGGGAACTGTTTTTGGAAAGACTCCGCCTGCCCATGAAGAACCCATCTTTGTCCTCGCTGTCGTGCTTCACCGAGCTACTTCGATGCAAACTCTTGAAGAGATTGAACCCGCTGTGGGTGCGTTCGGGGGGCGCAAGACCGCCATTGCTCACGGTGCCAGGACTCAAGCCGCCATTGAATGAAACATCAAGGTCCCCACTTGGACAGGGTGATGGAGATACAGGTCGTACGTCGAGATTCGCGCTTGATGGAGACGCGACGAATGGAGTTGGTGAGTCCGCACAGTTCATGGAAGGTGACGTGGACATATCCATCGATTGCCACGACCTATCTGCACTGTGTGCTGTACTATGCTGGTGGTTCTCGTCGGAGCTCTGTACGCTACTGCTGCTACTCTGGGCATTGTTGTGATTGTTATGAAGATTCAAGTGGAACAGTTTACTTATGAGCGAATCAGCGCGTTTTCTGGCTCCCGGTATTCTTTCCGTGGATCCCGAAGGGGGGGACCTTATTGAACTTGGCGAGGACGGTACGAAGTGGTCGCGATGTGGTGAGCCGGGGTAGTGCAGCAGCTCGATCCTCTGGGGTTCTGGTGAATCGGCAGGCGTGTAATTATCATCCCTCGAAGAAATATTGCTGTCCACGGACTCTGCTCTTGACTCTGAGGAAGGCAGTCCAAGGGCACTGAACCACTCGCTGGAATGCAAATTGAATAGCCTGTTCTTCAGTGTTGGCTTCCGGGTGGTGCCTGAGGAGAAGGAGCTGCTCAAAACGTAGGTGGGCATCGGACGCTGGTTGAGGGAGGGTCGGGATGTTGCGGAGTCCCTGAGCCCTTCATGATCGCTATCTGCAAAAGATTCATTCAGGTTGCGCCCCAAACTTTCCTGACGCCCATGATGGTCGCCTTCGCTGCCATCTGACGCGATGCTGGAGCTGGACAATGAGCCTTCGGTTGCCTTGCGAGCACCCAAATCTGTTGGGCCGTCACCATCGCCGGTAGGGCTGGGCTCTTCATCCAACTTGAAATCCGAGATATTGGCTGCGGGTGCATGTTTGGTGGGATGTGAGGATGGTGAAGTTAAAGGAGAATGGAAGGGCGACTTTCTTTGTCTGGTGTTAGGGGCAAGCGGAGGGGTAGGCGTGGTCGTGTAGGCTGGCGGACATGCTGGGTCTTTTTTGGATTTGGATCTTTTCGGTAAATACTTTGGGAATCTGTTCTGCAGCGACAGAAGACCCGGATCCCATACCTCGGCGGAGAACGAGCTTGACATGGTGTTTCGTGGTGGTGCTCAATGATTTTCTTTTTTGGCAGACGCGCGTCTGTAATCAGTAGCTCAGACTCGTCGTTAATTAATTCCCTTGTCCTGCAACTGAAGTGGTACTCTGGCAAATATTCCGTCCCTACCGATATTTCCAATCACTTTCGGAATATTTCCTTTCCTTTTCCTCACATTGATACGACCCACTGTTTCCGGGGATGTGTTGGATCGCTCAATACACTAATCAACATTGAACGAATGGCTTGTTTGTTTTGATCTTGCCCATCAATCATGCTTGGCAACGTGCATGCAAGAGACAAGGGAAGGTAGAGCAGCGGAACTGACGCGATTATGAGTACAAACCAGACCAATAGAGTACAATCTCTATCACATGTCTCGAGATGGTCTTGTTATGCATAGGGTTTCGGTTTCAAGTTTAACTCTTCTTTAATTATATATTTTGATTAATCTTAAAAAGCTCTTGGCAGAAATGAGCTAGGAGTACTACGCGGCACTCTGAGTGTGCAAAGATGGCTCCTCTGAGCTCCACCAAGGTTTTGAGCAATATTAATGTTCTCTCTCGTAGTAGAGTATATACAATCGTCCATGAAATCATACGAGAAGAACATGTGAATCAAGACATATTCAACAAAAGTATAGAGTACTATAGAAGTCAAATCTAATGAAGCTTTTTGAGACGAATTTTGAAAGTCCGCACTTCTGTTTGAAAGTTTCGAAACCCGCCCAGAACAAGCCGCACCTGTGGGTAACACCGTGCCTCTCCCTCCCAATCCCCAACCCACGTCCCAGCTCAAAATGATGGCCCCAACACGTATGCACGCTCTAGTTCTCGAAGTCGCCGACAAAGGCAAAGCCGAACGAGGCGGTGAGCGATACGACCCACTGATCCTCAAGGAAGTCCCTGTTCCCGCTCCTCAGCCTGACGAATACGTTATTCGGTTGGCGGCTGCTGCTTTGAATAGGAGGGATGTGTTCATTCGTGAGGTGTGTTGGGTGGAAAAAAGCGGGGGTTTGTGAAGAGATGCTCATTTGGAAAAGTTTTTGGTTTAAGGAGTTCTGTTGACCGTGTGGGGGGAGTAAATGGCGGACCTTTGTGGTAGCGTTCGGTCGCGTGCCAACGAATGTTTTGAAGTGATCTTGTTGGAGAAAGTCGGGTTCCTGAGTCTGAGAAAGGCGACCGGTATACGGAAAGGAGACGGGCAAGCAAACACCAGACGTGTTGTGGGAGGAGCCTGCAGGATCCAGCGTTTTCAGTATCGAAAAAGTCCTGGAACCAAAAGAGAGAGTTTGCACATGTCCTCTCACAATTTACAAATCCGGAAAGCATCGTCCTTATCTCTACAAAACTGAACATAATCTCTTCCACCCCACATCCCACATTCACAATCCATTCAACACCATCTCTCCCTCCTACATCCCCCTCATTCCCCTACCAGGGCCTCTACCCCCGCATCACAAGCGGAAGCATTCTTGGTTCCGACGGGTCCGGCGTAGTCGTGTCCGCACCTTCTGATGGGAGCTCGACTCTGCCACCCGGAACGCCAGTGATCCTCAATCCGTCCTGTAACTGGGATCAGGATCCGAGAGCCCCCGAGCGGCCGGAGAAGTATGGGATGCTGGGGTTGCTGCCCTTTCCCGGTATGTCCAGGATTTCTTGTTTCCTACATACGAATTTACCAGCTTTTTCGGTTTCAGAAAGAGGAAGATCTCTGGGAACGTATCCACATTCCTGTGATATCAGGAAAGCGAATCCTCATAAAAATGTCACTCCCCCTCCCCCCTCCCCGCTCGCCACATCCCTGTTTCTCTCAACAACAGGCACCCTAGCCGAATACATCACAATCAAAAAAGATCTCGTACACAAAATGCCAGCACATCTAACATTTGAGCAGGCTGCTGCACTGCCCTTAGCGGGTTTGACGGCATTCCGGTGCGTTTTGACGTTTCTACCCTTGTCGTCTTCTTCCAGCCCTGTGCCTGTTGTGAACTTTCTTTCGTCTTCACTCGAGCTTGACACAATCGATACTGATATTGTTCGTTGGTTTTTTGGCGTGATGGACGGGATTCGTGATGACAAATCATAGGGCGACCTTCACAAAAGGCCAAGTAAAGAAAGATGATGTCGTTCTCATCACCGGGATAGGTAAGTTCACATGTACAATCGGTTCTAAACCCCTTTAAAAACAGTGCATCGTTGCAACGCAGGAGGTCACGTCGTTTTTGTGGATGCGGTATCAAGATCATGACGTTTTCATCTTAAGCGCGGTCTTAGTACCCCATCCACAAAAAGCACTTTGCCGCCTCTCTGGTACCCCTCCCCCCTACTATGCTCCCACTGAGCTTTTGACCGCTTTCGCATTGACTTGTTTGCACTCACATGCGTTACTTTTACTGTTTCGTTTTTAGGCGGCGGTGTCGCCCTCTTCGCACTCCAATTCGCGGTCGCGGCGGGAGCAAAAGTGTTTGTGACCAGCAGTGAGGATGTGAAGATTGAGCGGGCGATCAAGTTGGGTGCTGTGGGGGGAGTGAATTATAAGAAAGGTGAGTGATAGGCGGAGTCGGATGTGGATCACAGCCGAATTCATTCTACTAGAGAGAAGAGGGAAGCGCTATCCGTGGGGTACTTTTCTTCCCCTTCCCTCCCTCCCCAGTCAATTTCGCTTTCTTACCCCCTCCTTACCCTACCTTCCGCAGAAAACTGGATCAAAACACTCCACCAAACAGTCACCTCAACCGGTCACACCGGCATAGACGTAGTCATAGACGGAGCCGGTGGCGACGAGAACATGCAGGCGTTTTTGAAGTGTGTGCGGCATGGAGGTGAGTTAAGTGTTGTTGATATGTTGATGTGGGGTCGGGGGTTGGTCGGGGTTTGTGCTTATGAGGAAACGTCGGATCCTAACGCACGTTCAGGATTCAAGACCTCATCACCAAACTCACTTCTCCACCCCTTCTC
>JADGJF010000106.1:0-35436 GCA_027596845.1 Quaeritorhiza haematococci | reverse complement strand
GGGGTATGGGAGGTGTGCGAAATGGGGGAGAGGGGTGTTAGAATTCAGAGGTCAGCCAAAATGGAGACGTACGAAATTGGAGGATTTGGAGTGGGTTTTTGGGGAAATGCGTACCTCTTTCGAGCATTGTTGGTGTGGGGTTGGAGGAGGAGGCTGTAGTCTGGGGATAGATCGTCGTTGTCGGGGTCATCGGTTAGTGTTGGGACTTTGGTGGTCATCGCTGATATGTTACTCAAGAGAGTTCAGGAGTTCTCAAAACTGAGGCCGCAAAACGACACTAAACGAGCGGACTTGAACAATTCCCAATACTCCTGATAATGAGTTTAGCAAACGTCTCGACTTTACCCTATACCATGCTCAATCGTATCAATTCACCGGGTATTGATTTCAATATCATGATATGTTCAAAGGGATATGGGCTCTATATAGATAATACTCTATTCAATATGTGCATAGCTAGAACCAGAAAATACAACAGAACGCACTTCTTTCTCCTTCCCGCCCCCACCTACTTCATATCCACATCATACGAAGGCGGCTGGCCTCGAACCATAGTCCCAACGCGCGACGCATACGGTGGCAGACTCGATGCAGGACTCAACGGAGCACCACCTTCCGTCTCACAACTATCAACCACCACGTTGGTATCAATTGCGAGTTGCTCAACCATGACCGCGGGGCCATTTGCTTGTCGGAGTGGTGCGACTACAGGACGTGGTGCGGCAGTAACGGGTGTTGTTGGGGGTGCAATGGGTGTAGTAAGATTCGGATTGTTTGAAATCGGCCGTGGGAGGGTGATGGTGTTTACAATTCCAGCAAGGGCAACCATCGACGAACTGTCCACTGCACCGGGGGACAAAGTAGAGTTTGCTGTCGGCAAAGTTTGAACTTCTGTAGTTCGTCCATACGTACTCGATAAAGTATTCGTAGGAATGAGCACATGAACGGTGCTTTGATCGCTTTGCGTGTTCGAGATGACCGTGTTATTCCGTTTCAGGGTTGTGAGGGTCTCTGTGGTGGCAGTGATCCGTCGGGGCGCCTTCAAGTTGTTGTCACGGTTGAAGGCAGGTGAAAACAAGATGCGGGCATCGAGTTTCCGTTGTCTCCTCTTCCTCCCTCGATAATGGAGCAGCCAACCCCCCACGATCAGAGCGGAAGCCAAGACAAGCAACCCCGCGATTAACCCCACAGTGGAAACACCACCGCCACCAGTTGTGTGGGAATCGCTTCCCGAAGGTGGTGTTGGTAGTGCCGAGGTATCTGCTCCATGGCGACCTTTCCCGTTGAGAGTATTTCCGATACCGTTGATGACCGTTTGTGTCTGTGAATCTGAAGTTCCCTGCGCTGTTCCTGGCGGTGTTCCTGGCGCTGTCCCTGGCACTGTCCCGGCCGCGGTGATGTTGGGCGAGCCCGCTGAAGCACCAGGTGTCGAGCCTGGTAAAGGCGACGCTACAGTTGAAGGCAAAGGATTCGATGCAGCCTCTGGACGTGTTGGATTCGAGGGAGCGGGCGATGGGGGTGAAGGTGCAGGAGGTGCCGGAGCTGCAGCTGGCACCCCTCCCTGGAGTTTACCCTCCGCCCGCGCAGCGTCCAAAAACCCCGCACATCGATCCGCAGCACAAGCCGGCTGAATAAAAGAACCACATCTCGCGCTTGACCCCCCTATAGGAGCGACCCCACCCGGAGGCGGACCCGGTAAGCTCAAAGTTGCAGAACAAACATCACAAGGATGGATGATATCGACGGTTATGAGAGTTAAGGCGGGGATGGCAGCATTTTCTTGAAGGACTTCCCCCGCAGTGAGAACGTATCGGAGTTGGTTCAATTGATTAGGAAATGGCCCGACGTTGTTGAAGTTGACGGAGCTGAAACAGTACTGGACGCCGTCGAGAGGGCAGACGGCCCCACGGCAGTTTGTGGAAGCGAACACTCCTGCCATCTACCATCTACCGTATCTTTGGAACTGGCAACAAAGAGAGGTTGAGAAGAGCACAAAGGACTATGGGTATAGAAGGACTCCACTGGACAGTCCACTGGTACTCCCCTCATTTCCTTCAGCTACCTACGCAACCATCAGAGCCAGTACCATGTCAGGCTTGCTACTGACGCGTTTTTGTCGCGCACAGGAACACAGGGGAAATCGTGCGGCAGCCATTTTGGGTGTGGGTGGTATTATGGTTCACAATGAGGAAGGTTTTTGCCAAGAATAGATGTCGCCAAGACGTGCTAAGACAGGTTTGCTAGACGTCGTCGCCCAGCTTTTGAATGAGAATCACGTAGAGAAGTTCCCAGGTGCAAGCCATGATTTTTAACGAGTGCTGGACTTCATCAGATAGGTATTGCACCGCTTCTTTGTGATTTTGGCATGTGGTTTACATGTGGACATGAAGCGTCCGGGTTAGGTCCGGGGTACTGAGCGCCTCTGAGGCCTAATCTGAGGCCCCGTTCAATGAATACTGGTAAGAGCGGCTAGAGCGGCCATGTATCGCCGTTCCATTCTTCTCGAACCGCTGGTCTGGTTGGAGGTCTGGTTGGTGCCAGTTGAGGAACGACTGGTTGCCAGATGGCCACCAGTTTAGCAGTTTGTGTGCTCCTCTCTCCATGCAAGCAGATATTCCAGAGTGTTGTTCTGTAGCACATGTACGCGCGGAGTTTGAAAAAAGCCGCATATCTCCAAAAATGGGTGTTGGTGGTTTTGAAGCCCCTTTTCCCGCAACCCGGGACCGTCCGCTCTAAAGCCAACAGCCCCCAAAATGATCGGGCGAGAAAGAAACCTGCTAAACAAAAATATAACGGCGCCCGCAAGTCATAACACGCTTTCTTTGTCGTAACCGAGAATTGGGGGTGATTTGAAGCCAGGAAGTATTTCGGCTTTTGGCGCTGGGGTCTCCTCTTAGATGTCCAACATTTTCGATGTGGCAGTTCAATGCCGCGGCGTCGCGTGTCCCGCGACGGACGGGATAACGTACTGCTACGGGGTCCTCATCCTCCGCAACTTTGGCACGGAACCCGTTTCTCTCGGGTCCACCCAATACTCGCTTTCTATTGGGGTGGTAGCGGGGGATCCCAACACCTACCGACTGACACCGGGTGCCAACACCCTGGTTCCGGTACTTCATGCATGTGATGCTTGTGGAATTGGTTTTAGTATCGCGCAGCCTGGGGGAAGCAGCGCTGTTGGGGTATCCTTCGATGGGGTACCAGGGTCGGTGTGTGGGTCGGGGTCGCAGCCGGTTTGTGGATCAGATAGGTGTCAAGTGTTTATGGCTCTCAACGGGCTTGTGTTTGCTGGGACAACCGGCGCTCCCGACGCTGGGACATCCATTGCCAGGAACCCAGGGAACTCAACAACTACTTCCCCCGACACATCTCCGGCGCCTTTACCTCAAAATAATGGTGCTGCATCAGGTGGCACCTTTCAGCAACCACAACCCACGCAAGCTTCAACGCAACCAACTCAGCCAAACGGAAGTTGGGCGCCCGCGGCCTCGCCATCGTCCGTCGTGGACGGATCATCGCAATCTTCGGCAGGTGTAGGCACGGTTTTGGAAAAAGACGGCGGGGCATCTTCCGAAACAACGATCAATGGCAATATGACGCCGAGAGGCAAAGGGACTGGTGGGGCTTCGAGCGGATCTAACAGTACCGTTCCGGCGTCATCTTCGGGTTCGGGAGAGGATGGACCCAGTTCGTCGATGGTGGGGCTCATCATCGGTCTCATCACTTTGGCTCTTTGCCTCAACGTGGTGGCCTGGTACCTCTGGAACAATCGCCGGAAAAGGTTGAAAAGGTTGAAATCACGGGTTGCGGCGGGTGCATATTCAGGGAAGGGTGGGAGGGATGAGAAGGGCGGGTTTTACTCAACGGCAAGTGGCTGGGATGCCAAGGGGTCTCCGCACGCGCGTGGTGTTGAACCCTCAAGTGCGAAGATTAGCATGAGCTCTGTGGAAGCCACGTCTTCTCAACCCACATCGGCTATGCATGCGGGAACCTATGAGTCGACCGTTCAACTAAGTCCATCGTCGACGGCTCAGTTAAGCCCCTCATCGACTGTTCAGTCCGCTGGCAGCGAGACACGAGTTATGGCGCCAACATTTGCTGACCCAAGTCGACCTACGGCCACTCATCTGCAGTCGCCGCCGCCACCCATGATGCATTACTCACCCGAACTGTTGAACCCGTTCAGCAGCACGCAAACCACGTGGGGAATGCTATCTCCCCAGCGAGTTGATGTGAATCGGTCGCCATCACCGCAACCATTGAATCCATCCGAAGTCGTCGACTCCAGACACCTCCCCGCACCACCAAATCAATTGAACATCGGTCCATCGCCATCGCCGCATTCAGTCAATATACCACCGGTGGCGGCCCATGTTGGAGAAACAAGAAACTTGACAGCACCCTCGATACCCTTCAACGTTGTTCGATCGCCATCGCCGATGAGTGA
Source organism: Quaeritorhiza haematococci (assembly GCA_027596845.1). Taxonomy (NCBI): domain Eukaryota; kingdom Fungi; phylum Chytridiomycota; class Chytridiomycetes; family Quaeritorhizaceae; genus Quaeritorhiza; species Quaeritorhiza haematococci. The sequence continues at coordinate 30,989 of JADGJF010000106.1, read as the reverse complement.
ATCTTTCTTAGATCGAACCCTGGAGACGACGCCTCCCCCAAGTCGCTTTGATTCCGTTCCACCACGCCTGGCAAAGCAACCATCCCGATCGAGACTGGGCGAAACAATCCCTCCACCACCTCTCTCGAATGCCAGCACTAACCCTTTCCAGAATTCCGTCCACAACAGCCAACTGCAATCACCCGTCGCGATCGCAAGCCCAGCAAGCCCACACCGTCCGATCCATGCTTCCCGTCTACCCGTCAGTCCTGCAACCGCTTTGCCGTACATGCACACCATCACAAATTTAGCACCAGCGCCGCCCAAGGCAACGCCAACAGTCCCCACCCCCACACCGACCCCGCACTTGGAAACCCACACCACTCATGAACCCATCTTCACCATAGGCCCTTCTTCAGCCACCCCCACGGAGTCCAGCACCCTCCCCTTCAACTACGGAGTCGCAGATCTGTTAAATCGAACAATGACGGTTGCTTCTGGGACAACGCTGCCTCCATATTCGTCGCCTTTTGCGTCAGTTGCGAGGAGGATGAGGACAGAGGGCTTGTTGGAAGAAGATGAGGGTGGAAGTTCGGGTGCGAGGATTGAAGAAGATGGAGATGAGGAGGATAAGGGAGCGGGGCTGGGAATACAGACGATTATGGAGGTGGAAGCTGTGAGGGAGGGGATGGGACCGCCGTCGTATAGAACTAATCCGTGGATGGTAACCGGAGCGCGGCGGCTTTAGAATGTATAGTTTTGAATGATTCCCCTCTCAGTTATGTAAATGTTGGTAGGAAGTTGGATCATTCTTTTGCCAGGATTTTGTAGATGGACATTTAAATATACAGGATTGTACAGCTTGATGACCAGGAAAAGCCGGCACGCATCCAGGCACGTATTTTCGGAGTTGTAATTTTGGTGGAGACCAACCACGATTCAATCGCCACTCAGGACTTGGTGGTCGCGGTTACTTTCCTTATTTGGCAAATCTGTCCCCTGTGAAACCGAAAAAGCCCAGTTTTGGGGAACGGTGCACCGTGTTCGATCTTCAGATTCTTGTGTGCGAAGAGGCTTCACAACAGCAAAGGTTGGGGGGGCACAACCGGGGATACAACGGCCCCAATACCTAGGCATAGGTTCAGATTTTGCAATTGATAGACAGTTCAAACTTCAAACCTCAGAATTTCCAAACATACATGTGCATGTGTGGAAGAAATTGAACTTTCACTTCGCTCATTTGCTCATGCTGGCGGTAACCACAAACTGCCGAGGGGCCTCCTGCCTTCTCGACGGTGTCCGATACTGCTTCAGTTCAATTTCCTTCTCCAACCTCGCCGTCCTGAACTTCGAACTAACCGGTCTCGAGTATACCTTGTCTGGGGGCGAGTTTGTTGCAGACCCAACAACGATTCAAGCCGCTCCCTTCGAAACCATAAACGCCACGGTCTCTCATTCCTGCGATGCGTGCTCTGTGTCGTTCAATTATACCTTCCCAGCATGGGGTTTTCCTATTCCTAAATCGGTCAGCATGGGCGGCCCTCGCTCACGTTGTGGGGCCTTCGTTCAGCCACTTTGTAGTTCCGACACATGTGAGGGGTTCCTGAACGCCATGCGGGAGGAGGGCAAACTCACCACTCGCACACGACCAGCCCGTGCGGCGCGTCAATCAAGTGCACCGGCTGAGACAGTGATCTCAGCGTCGTCATCGAGCTCCACACCCGATTTTCCGTCAATCAACACGACCTCGGCTGGGAAAACCAGTTCAGAAACCATTATCCCCGGGATTGGGAGTCCGCTGGACGGGAACGAGCGGAGTGGGGCAGAAAATGGGGTCAATTCGAACGCGGTACCGACAGCATCTTCCAATACTGATCCTAACGGGGGAGGGGGCAGCGGCGGAGGATTTTCGTTAGTTGGGTTGATAGTGGGCATAGTTCTGACCTTGATAATCTGTCTGGTTGTGGGGATGTGGCTCTTGCATCGTCGTGGGAGGAAGCGGAGACAGCAGAAACTTGATGCTCGAATGTTGTTTTCACCATCACCATCTTTCAATGGTGATGGTAGCGAACCAAAATCCGTCCAGCCTCGGGGGTTCAACGAGACGCAGCCGACCGCCATCAACTCCGCACAACCGGAAAACAATCCTTCAAGTTCAGTACCAGACACAACCTTTCAAATCAATTCTTCACCTACACAAAACGATCAAAACACCGCCGTGCTCGCTCCTCCATCCACAGCAATCCGCCTATCCGTCGAAACGCCTTCCCCACCTGCAGCTTCTTTGCAGTGGACCACAACTTCAAACTCCCCGTCTCTCAGCTCCTTGCAAAATCATAACCCGTTTCTAAGTCAACCACAACTCATGCAAACAGCCGCGACTTCAAAACCGCAGTTGGCTTCCGTTGCCTTGCTTTTGCAGCCGACGACAACGAAAACAACCTTTAACGCTGCAACCGCGTTTGGAACATCCATACACCCCCCGACGCTGGCCGCAACTTCGTATCCACTCACTCCAGTGACTCCACTTCCAAACAACGTGCTTGCCAATCATTCCACCGACCACAAATCACCCCAACTGAGCACCACACCAAATATGCATGACAACACGGGTACTCTCCCCCTCTACACGTCCCATCCGCGGCCGACTGGAACCATGAAGTCGAGTTCAAGCAAGGAAGGTGGTGCATCGGGAATGGAGGTGTCAGAATCTTTACCTTCGTACAAAACGATGCGTAGTGGCTTTACCTGATATGCTTTCATGGTTGGAAAGAAGGGTTGTGTGATTACATTCATATTTCACGTTTAATACCTTTTCTATATAAAATTGCCTTGCGAACTTAAGTGCATATGTATACATAAACCGAGAAGACTTTGGTGATCGGGGTTAGAGAGCTCGAGGGCGAGGGGAAGAAAGAATGAAGTTTCAATGTCAAACTTGTGAATATCCGCAAGCTAGATATACCGTCTATTGTAGTGTTTTGTTTTCACTGTCATATTTTCGAGTTAGAAAACCTGAATGATATATATCAGATCAGACGACTTTTGTGCAGGCGAGCGTTTCTCCAACATGGTGGGTCGATGGAGCCGAGCATTTGAAATATGACATCCGTCCAGAACATCTGCGATGGCGAGCAAACGATTTCATCGCTCGTCCACAGATTGGTTCGAATTCGGACATTTTGTCTCAAAAGGCCACAAATGCTGCGGCATTGGAAACGACTCATTCCAATGGGAGGTATATAATAAGGTCAAACTATGACAGAGCACTGACTTTTTACTATGGGTGTTCGCGATGAACCCTAGTCAGTTCTTTTCAGCTCTCAATTGCAAGAACCATCGGTTGAACGCCCTGCTTGACATGGTCCATCTCCTTCTTCAACGCAGTGATATCTTTCTTGAGTACCTCGATTCGATTCGTGATAACGTCACAGTCATCTGAACGGCTTGCGTTAGCCCCAGAGCCAGCTGGAGTTGCATATGAGGGATTCTTGGTGGGTTTGGTTTTCATTCCTTGATCTTTGGACGGTACGGAACGGATGGACGAGTTTGATTCAGCCATTGCTTCCGATCTGAACTTCGGGACGCAAATAATTCCAAGAACAAATGTCGTTGTCAAGGCCACTCTCAAAAACTGAATTAAGTGCTGCAAGATGAAAGAGAAATGACCGCGGTATTAGTACTTCAACGTCGCATAAGTATGGTTGGTTTCAGTTTGGACTAACCTCGGTTTCCCAGATGGGTGGAGTTAACACTGACTGCACCACAAAAACCACAATCAGAATAAACATGCTGTTGTAGATCGACAATCCAAGATACTGTATGTCCCCGTTCATCTTTCTAAAGGGCATCGTTTCGATTGCCAAAAACGTCCCGGCACCGAGCAAGACGAATTCCAGACCCAAAATGACGTAGGCGACCACCGACATATCGCAGATAATCCACTCTTCAGTTGTCAGATCGTCAATCTGCCGGGACTCTTTGCGGACGCGGGAGGTGTTGGTGAAAGTGTCGGCGAGTAGAACGATTACGAATGTGAGCAAAATTGCTGCATGGTAGGGCCACACTATCGGATCAAGGATCTGGACCCCTTTCTTTCCTTGTTCTTCTTTCTTCATCTTCTGGTATATATGGAATTGAACGAAGAGAACGGTGCTGAATGTCGTCGCGAAGCCCAGGTGGTGGAACCAGTCTTTTAAAAGGCACGTTGCTGCCGTGTCTCGTTCCTCGAAGAACCCAGGAAGTGTTGATGCGAGTTGAAGCATGCAACCGAGGGTGATTGCGCAGATGGCAGCGAGACCGACTCGTTTCACGGATGGTCTTTCATGTATAATTACAATGCCGACGAAAATGGCAAGGAAGCTGGCTTCCAAAACGAGGGTAGTGATAAAGATTCCCAAGGCCGTTGGGTAAGATCTCTGTCGCTCATAGGTCAATGGAGTAAGGCGGGGTGGTTTGGAGGTCCCATCTGCGAAAATGAAATTGGGTGCGAGGCCATTGAATGTTGAGTCCTTGAAGGTATAGCCAGACCAAATCATGGAACTTTCAGTGACTCTTTCCAAGGTGGCAACGGTGCGTAAGCTCCAAAGGAACGACCCCGATTCAAGAGCAGTCTTGTTATTTGCTGCAGAAGACGAAGATAATGTGAGAAATCTCTTTCTGTTTAGAGACGCCATCACTTGTAATGATTTTTCTCGCGTACCGTTCAAAATGTAGATTGGAACGCGCGGAGTGACACTTTGTGTCAAGCTGTCCGGCGATGCTGTCTCGCTAGCAAAGTCCCAAGTTCCGTTCTCGCGGCCAGGAATTGCTTCCAACTGGACCCCCCGCATGAAGTCAATTAAAGAGAATTTCTGCATGAGCAATCCATTCGCAAGGTCTTCCCAGTATAAAAAGCCGCGAAATGTGTTGATTATTTGCGATATGGATGGGATCAGAAACGCCAGGCAAAGTGCGGGCCTAACGTTTTCGAAGGTCAGTCTGGGGCTTTGGCTAGTTTTGAATGTCGTGTTCGCTGCGTCAACGGCCCGCTTCATTAGCTGATAGTACGGGTCTTCCTCCGAATCTACATATAATCCATGCCTACTGGAATCGATCGCCAGTGTGCCGTACATATATGGGGCCAGATGCTCAAACCCGCTTTCTGAGTTTCCAAAAAAACTGGTGTGGTCAGGTGCCGCTGAGAATCCTTTAAACAACAGCTGAAGCTTCGTTTTCGTCTTCCCACCAATCAACGTACCATCAATATCCACTTCCGGGAGCTTCAAGAGCACAAAGAGCATGTTCTTCGTTTCCATGAGGCCTTTGTTGTAACTTGTAAGTACCTTTGTGTTGACGGCGTGATTAGGAAAGATGGGCGAAATAAAATACCTTGTTTTACGGCCTCGTCAAGTAAAGAGTAATAATGACGGTATGACCCGCATTGGACCTGGAAAATAGAAAGGTGTTCAGAAAAGCCGCCTTCATTTCCAAATCTGAACGTTGATGTAGAGAGTAGATTCCTTACCACAACACGACTTCTAAATAATCGGACTTGATTTATCTGCTCTGCCCATGTGCTCTACAGTTTGAATGTTGGTTAATATTTGAAGAGACGCTAAGAGTTGGTTGAATTGGTACTTATATTTACCCAAGTACGATATGTATTGTCTGCAGGATTCATGGGCGGTATCCCGAACTTCCACGAAACTGTAACGGCGTTCCTGACGAACGCACTCACCATGCTCTGAATTTTTACAGAAAACCCGACGTCAGGAAGCAAAATACAAATCTGGGTTCTGTAAAACACAAGAAGCGCAACAAACCTGACACTCGGGCGTATCTTCATAGAGAACAACAACTTGATTCATGCGGAAATTTTCCAGTAAAATGGCAGCAGCATCACCACGCTCCACGAGGGATCCTTGAGCGGAGATGAAATTCTGAGAGTCGGATCCAAAGTCGCCAATCTGAGCTCCGGTGTCCGCAATAGAGCTACACTGTAGCACGTCAAAGCTTCTGAGGACGTTTCCCACGGCAGCAGTCAACTCTGTGTTCATGTCCCCGATCAAGAATGACACTCTCTCTTCCTCAACTAGACGACCTGTCTCGGCGATGGCCTTGCGCTTCCGAAGGAAAAAGAGTCAATTCAAAAGCTTTGAGTGGAAGTTCGAAGAGAAACCAAGAAACGGCCATTTTGAGGGGGGTCGGGACTCTCCGTGCTTTCATATATTCTGCATACCACGAAGGCTTGAGAGGTCCAAACATAATGATTGCTGACGTGGCATACTCACAGGATCCATTGAATGGCTGCCGTAAACCAGCTCCATTCTGACGTTTTTGGGGTAGTACGCGTTGTTGGTATTCCAGTAATCCACCAGAGCCTGCAGTGGCAGAAGCTCCAGGTTCACGTCAACGCCGTTGAATCTGATGATAAAAATTTGAATATACGGAACTCATTTATAAGTTTCGTGGGTTCGGTTCAAGAAAATCAATTGGATGTGCATTGTCCACCCACTTGACAAATTCGTCGTAAGATGGTTTGGCCGACCACATAAACCCTATGGATGTCGACATAGGCATGATGAGGACTGCAAACAAAGCAGACGATTGCCAAGAATACATTACAAAGACGTACCTATTTTGATAATGACGGGTTGGCTTGGTACCGTTCCATTCGGGAAAGAAATGCGGTTGATGACATCTACAGGTCTTGCATCCTTGAATGCAAACCCATATCCGCCTATCGTGCCTACCATCGTTGCCACTGGGCTGAGGCTTTCAGTAAGTATGCCTTTTTCAATAAGATCTTTGTTGTTCGCTAATTCAGGGATCGGTTCAGTCAGCAACATTGACAGTATCAATCCCGTAAGGAAACGAGTTTCGGTAAAACCGCCACAGGCATTTACTTACCGTTATATACAACCATAGGACGTAATTCATGGCCATCTTCTCTAAAATGACGTGGACCGTCCACCCCTCCAGGAAGTTGTAAAATATTCAGGACCGTCACAAGCTCGTATATCGCCAAGTTGTTGAGCGCTTGTCCATTTGCAATCTCTTGCCATGTAAGTCTCTCTTGGTTAACGAGATTTGACAGTGAAGGAATCAACATGGCTATGCAAGACGCCAAGTTTGCACTCTCAAAAGTCAGACTTGGGGGACCGTTCGTTTGGAATGGTTTCTGCATGGCGTCAAAGGCTTCTTTAACGTGCTTGAAGTAAGGATCTTCTTCCGATTCGGGATAAAATGCTTGTTTGCTCGTATTGAGTAGCAATGTGCCATACATGTATGGAGCCAAAGTCGAGTAATCGGTTTCTTCAGGATATGCCGAAAAAATTAGCCATGTTCGAATGATTTGAAACCCATAACACATTTGCTCGTAATCATCGTCATACCATAAATTTCGACCTCCGGCTTTTTAAGCAAGACGAAAACGGGCGGCGCATCCTGAAATACTCCTGAGCAGTGAGAAATCATATATTTGTAAGCATCTTCGTCAATCAACGTTTACTAAGCCAGTTGCAAAGTTACCTTGATTCGCAGCTTCGTGAAGGACAGCATAGTAGTGCCGGTAGGTCCCGCAATGAACCTTATCAAAAGGGGATTGAAGTCATCAGAAGACTGATTGGTCGTGTGCACTGTGGGGCTAAAAGACTCACCACAGCGGAAATCCCCAACGCGCGCAGTTCCGCGATATGATCCGACCAGATTCCCTAGAAAAGCGGCAATTGTTTCATGATTACAAAATCGGACAGGTTCACATGTATGAAGACTGCGCTAGACTGCGCTCGAATTGATGCTGAGGCCCTTACCCATTCACGATAAGACTCGTCATTGGGGTCGATTGGTGGTGTTGTTAAGGTTGCAAGGACTGTTGTGGAATAATAACGGGTTCCTTCGAGCATCATCTGTGTGATTTGTCATATTTGAGTGGAGAATATTACCCACACAAGTAAGACGAGGTCACGGTCGATATTTATGTGGTGCCAAACACACGGACACTACCTGGCAATCCGGCGTATCTTCATACATAAATGCAATATGGTCACGAACTGGCAGAATCGACAGTAGGTGCAAAGCAGCCATGCCGTACTGGCTCGGCGATGCAATTGTTGTCAGAGCGTTCTTGTCTTCTGTGGTGACAGTGTTCGATGTGGAAGAGCAGTGTAGCAATGAAGCATAGTCCAACAAAGGTGCTACGGCGCTAGTTAACTCCTGGTTCACGTCTCCCACAAAAATGTCAATCTTTTCGTCAAAGACCAGGCGGAGTGTTTCGGCTTTAGCTTGATCCTTTGAATGTATCAAAAAGAAAATATAAAGGAGAGTTGAGAATAATGTTTCCGCAAAGATTGTTTCGACTTGGAGACATGCGTAATCGCAACAGGTTCAAGTCATCAATGTCGGATTCGTTTGCTTTGGGTTTAAGTGATGAAAGGGAAAAAGAAACCTTACACCTGGCAATTGAAATGCGTACTCACCACGTCCATCTCATGGCTACCGAAAACCAGCTCAAACTTGACACCTGGAGGATAGTGGACGTGTTTGCTGTTCCAATAGTCGACCAATGCTTGCACGGGAAGGAGTGCATTATTGACGTCGGACCCATTAAATCTGAACCATTCCGCGAAAGGCATTAACATTGGAGCTGAGAATTGGTCTCACTGGAAATTTCGAAAACACACAACAGGAATCATCACCTACATGACGGTTTCTGTGTATGACGGTTTGGCGGACCACATAAATCCTGACGAAAATCAGGTATCAATTATCATAGGTCAATTATAACGGAGTATTCCTGCAGCTAACTTGCGACACTCGCGCAATTTGAAAAGCACCCCTTACCAATTTTGATGGTCAAATTATGCGGATCAGCCTGAGAGTTTCCTGCATCCGTATATGGTAGAGGAATCGGAGGGTTGGATGTACCGTCGGGAAATGTGATCGTTCCAAGAAGATCTTCCCAGGTAGAGTCTTTAACGTTCCACTCATAAGCATATGGGTTGATGAGGGTTCCCACCGGGGAGAGGCTTTTGAGAAACGATCCTTCTTCCAGAGCACTCTTATCGTTTGCTGATGAGAATTTACGGACATAACCATCAGTCCGATCGAAAATTCCACCCCCTTTTTCCGTCTGAGGATCTAAGTTGTGAAAGCAGTTTAACCACTCACCGTTGTATAAAAGCATGGAAAGCTGCTCATACCCTTTTTCCCCAAAAGTCCTTGGTTCGCCCACGCGTCCTGGGAGTCGTAAGCTGTTTGCAAATCCAATGAAATAATACATTCCTAACATTGGGACAAACCGTCTGCTTGCGACGTCTTCCCACGTCAACAGCCCCGAATAAACAAGATCTGCTATTGTTGGTATCAAAATCGACAAACATGAAGCTTTTTTGGCTGTTTCGAGTGTAACAGAAGGTGCCCCGTCGAGATAGAATGGGTTGCTCATCGCATTGACGGCTTCTTGAACAAGCTGGAAGTATGGATCATCCTCAGAATCCACAGAAAACTGGCGTCTGGTGGAGTCGAATACCAGGGTTCCAAAGAGATGTGGGCCCAGATTTTCAAAGCCCGCATCTTATCTCGGGTAAGTTGACGTGACAATTGTGACATGAGTTATGGTGTGTGCTTTTGTAAAAGGACAATTTCTTACGTTCAATAACTCACCTTGGATGTCAACTTCCGGCGTCTTCAAAAGCACAAATACCATCTTGGTCTCTTCAATCAAGCCTTGAGTCGATCGGAAAATAGCCGCCTTGTCAGCTTGAGATCATTCCAATGCCTCAAAGCACTCAGGAAATTACCTTGATTTACGGCCTCCTGAAGAAGAGAATAGTAATGTCGCGCTGAACCACAATGTACCTAGCGCGACCGTATAGAGCACAATTCCATAACTGATAATCTCGCGTCGGGAATTACAAGGAGACAATTCTGGCATTTACATACAACAACGGAAATACGCAGCAATCGCAATTCCTTTATCTGTTGCGCCCAAGTTTTCTGCAACGCAAGGAGTAAAGAAAAGCTGAGACGACGTTGTGGGGATTGATACACAGAAAGACGACAGTAATAAGTCAAAACCATAAAAGATAATATGTAGTCAAGTTATGCCGTACCCACGTGCGGTATGTCGTGTCGTTCGGGTCGATTTGGGAGGTACTCCAAGTCCACAGTGCTGGTGGGCTTAATGGATACGTCGAATACAAGTTGAAACCCTGCCCCATTTTCTGCACACCCGAAAAGTCTCCGAACGATTACGAACATGCCAACATCACAAAAATATATAAGAAATAGACGCGAGATTGGTAGCTTTGCACGCACCACACACTCATTGGTGGGATCACTTTCATACATGAACGCGATGCGCGATTCCGAAGGAAACGCTGATAAGAGGGCACGCGCAGCCTCGCCATATTGGCCTGCGGACGCATGTGTCGTGAAAGCATTTCCAGGATCACCTTCATAGAAATTATAGACCTCGGTTGGATCAATTGCGTCGAATGATGAGCAGTGTAGCACTGAAGGACCGTCTAGCAGCGGTTCCTCGGCTCTAGTGAATTCATCATTCACATCCCCAACAAACAGCGCAATGTTTTCCTCGTTTATGAGGCGACTTGTTTCTTCCTTTGCGGTTTCCTTGGAAATCGTTCATTGTTCATTATAGCGATGAAAAAGTGCATTAGTACGCGAGACGTAGATACTGAAATAAATACAGATGACCACACATCTGACATCCCAATTGCCAGAAAAGTTTCAGACACTTGCGCGGACCTCTGTTTCATGACCAACTACGACTCACCAAATCAAAGCCGTGACCGCCGTACACCAATTCAAACTTGACGGCATCTGCAGAATAGTAATATCCGTTGTTGTTCCAGTAGTCCACGAGGGCCTGTACGGGCAGAAGTTCCGCATTGATGTCCACTTCGTTGAACCTGTCCACCAACAAACTGCGCTGTAAGCATTCACCGTATATATACGTAAGAAAAAGGTCCTCAATGCCACCTACGTCACGGTCTCCGAATACGAAGGAATGGCCGAGTGCATAAACCCGATCTTGATGGTGGTTTGCGCGTTGACACGCAAATCGATGAGATTCAACAATATGCCAGCAATGGTCATGCTGAACCAGAGGAAGACGCCCATCGTTCCCGCCTTATATCACCAAATAGCTTCTTAGTATAATGTTGTCACACACGGAAGTTTCTCGTTGATGGGTACTGCGAACAGGATTTGTTAAAGAATGTGTGTGTGTGTGAAGATTGAAGATTGAAGATCGCATCAGGTATGCGTATGATTGGTGAATTTTTTTTGTTTAAAGTCAGATCCTTATTGAGAATACCCCGTCAATAACAAAATAGATCATCGCAGTCAAATCGTACTTGAACGCCTTGATTTCCCCAATCAAGCATTCAGAAAACAGGTAAACTGAAATCTTGAATTCGAATTGTTTCGAGGCCGAAGTAACAACCGTGGGTTTCTCATCCCTAAAGTGCAGATTAGAAAGCTGAATAACCTACGTCCCACATGAAGACGTCAATCATGAAGTACATATTCGCGGTTTTGTTTATCGTTGTCCTCATGTCTCGCGCCTCATATCAGCTTTGCACGAGAACGGTCCAGTATTTCGAGAATGTGGGTTGTGTAGGTAAGCAAACTTTGATTCTGTCTTGATTTTTGAATTTCGTCAACAGCTGCACAAGCTTATAATTCTCTTGAAAGGTCGCTCACCCAAGGTATGCAACATTTCTACTTGTTGCACACACCTTGTTCCACCGTTTCGACACCCCCTTTCACATTTCCGGTTGAAGGCAAGGTAGTAGCCGTCAGTGTCCAAACAAATGACGTTTGTTATCTGCCAGAAGAGAACTGCACGGATGCAGCCCCGTTCGCAACGTTGCTCGGAGGCTCATTGTCGACAAGGGTCGTAAATATGCAAGACAAGAACGCCGTTGAATCAGTGAACACCTCCATTTCTGCGGACAGTTACATTTTCTCAACTGTACACCGGAACACGTATGATGCTCAGGCGGCTTTGTGCCCGCTCGAAACTATAATAGATGGGTATGCCATCCTTGCCAATGGGTCTTGCAACGCATTTAACGGAATTTCGCTGCGAAGGTCCTGCATCGGAGGTGATTGGATTTAACTTATTTGTCCGATTGTAGTATTCTGCAGTAAGATGTCTTTTCATCTGACCATAACTTTCAAAATGACCTTTCCCCGACAGGTGTCCCGATGGAGGAAGACTGTATGGATCCTAGATGCGAGAAGTGCGTTATTTCCAAGAGAGCAACATTGAATGTCAATAACAACACCCAGTGTGATCGCCCAGGAAGACAGTCATTCTATCCTGTTGGTGCACGTTGTATCGGCGTCGGGTTTAACGTCACTGACTCGCGCGGGCAGAGTGGCACTAAGAATTAGTTTGGTCCTCGAAGCCGTGCAAGAAATGTATACTAGGAATGTTTATCCGAACATCAGACATGAAAAGGCAAACGAGACTGTGCAGGCTGTTGCTCTGTCCCGTCCGGGTTTGGGCAACATCTGCGCTTTGATGGCCGCGCCTTAAAATGTGGACCCATGAATGGGAAGGTCGCGAGGATCGATTTCCACCTTTTTACTGCCATTCTGATTTCACATATATTATTCAAACCAGCAGCGGCGTACTTTTCACAAACCTCCATCCGACGTTTCTTTCAATTTGCTCATTTTGCCTTTGAGATCATCTAATTGTCGAATGAGCTCATTTTTTTCTTCGGTCAAGGCGACTTCAAGCTCCTTGAGATGAGCAACCTGCGGTGAATCCTTGCTCGCGTTGCTGTCTTCATATTTACTGCCAAAATGCGTTGGCACAGAAGATATGACCCCCACAGACACACCTTGTTGATAATAGAGCTTTTTACCCGTGGTGATTGATGTTGTAAATTTGCTGAAAACGCCGGGTGCGAGTTTGGGGGCGCACATTGCTCCTACAATTGTCACTGTCGTGACTGCGACGCGCACAAAGTGTGTGATATGCTATTTGAAATCAAAAGAGGTCACGAGTGAGCCTTTTCTGTTTTTCAACGCCTCTTCAACCTCCTTTAACCTCCTTCGAAGTCACCTTCGCTGGTCACTTACCTCGCTCTCATAAGTTGGCATCATTACTGATTGCAAAACAACCGCGACGATGAGAAGGAAAAGACTGTTGTAGACAGAGATCCCCAAGCTCCTGGCTTCGTTGTATTCGTCTTTGACGTTCCGCATCAACCAGGCGAAAACACTCCCAATAGACAACATGACGAATTCCATTGCCAAAAGAATGTACGATACAGAAGAATCACCGCAGACGCTCCATGTTTCTGTTGTCAGGTCATCAATCGGGCGAGAATGCTCCCTCAACCGGAATCCATTCGTAAAGGTGTTGAGAAACAGAATGAGCAAGGAGATGGGGAGTGTGCCGACGTAGTATCTCAACAGGACTGCATCTGGCAATTTGATGATTACGGCTAGTTTGTTGTAAAAGATTCGATAAAGGCGATATTCCTTCAAGATGATAGCTGTGAACGTCACGACAAACCCAATATGGTTGAGGTAATCTCTTGACATGCACATTGCCACAGTGTCTCGAACGTCGAAAAATGCTGGGAGCGCAGAGCCGAGTTGAAGGATACACCCAAAGATGATGAGAGAGAGGAAGATGAAGCTGTTCCTTTTCACCGCAGGCTGTGTACGGTTGCGAACGACGGCAATAAGAGTCACGAGATAACCGGCTTCCAAAACAAGAGTGCTGATGAAGATCCCCAGAGCGGAAGAGAATGACCTCTCACGCTGGATGGTGATGGGATTGACCTTTGGTGGATTGGAAGTCCCATCCGGAAAAGTGATCATTTTAGCGATTTGAGGAAGCGTTGAGGCGTCACCGGCGAGCTCGATTCTCTCTAAGGTGCCGATAGGGTTTGTATCTGTGAGAAAAAAGCCAGCGTTGACAATAGTACGGTTGTTGGCTACGTTGTGAAAACCGAAAATGAATAAACGTTAAGAAGCAACGTCAACGAACATTGGTGAAAACTACATTTGGTATTTTTGTGACGATCGTGTAGGTGGGTGCGCATGCTCGTACCATTGTAGAGTTGCAGAGGCATCAACGCAAAACCGGTTCTAGAGAAGACCCACGGGCTATCTGAGCGCCGTGGTAACTGTAACTCGCTGGCCATGGAAAGGATTTCAGGCCTCTTCATCTTTCTCAGTAAATCACCCCGCTCAATGTCTTCCCATGTGTAATATCCTTGACGAACCAGCTCCGTAATGGTTGGAATCAGAATTCTAACGCAAGCAGCAATATTGGCAGATTCGACTGTCACGGCTCGAGGTCCAAGTGTTTTGAATGTGGTGTTGGTCGAATCAAGAACTCCCCACATGAATTGTGTGTGTGGATCGGCTTCTTCATCAAACTCGCGCTGCGCTGGGCGGATCGCAAGTGTACCGTACGTGTAGGGGCCCAATCTTTCGTAATCGGTGCCTGTGAAATCAAGGGGTTATGTGAAGGTGAACCTCATCACCATCCTTCCCAAAGTTCCGAGCAGTCGTTTAGGAAGAATTGGTTTTGTCTATTGCATACCGTTAGTGATGCCGTCGTCTAGGTCAAGCAACATGAAAACCGTTTTGTTTTCTTGCATATATCCTTGATTGACCGCCTCTTGCAGCAAAGCAAAATAGTGCCGATCTTCACCGCAATGCACCTTTTGTCCAACGTGAGCCGCGTGATGAAAAGAGCATTGTATAAGTTCAATGGCCTGGCGCAAGGGTATTGTCGACGAGCGAAGACGTGACCAAAGAAACGTGGTGCCATCTCGTCCAAGTCACTCCACACTCCCAAGAGTTGTAAACGGGCTTCCAAGATCAACTTACAATCACACGAGCTCGCAACGAACGCACTTGCCGAATTGTTTCAGCCCACAGATTCTTTCGAACAGATGTAGATGGTCAACGACACGCCCAATCTGCAAGACGACATCAGAAGTCAACCACAAAAAGGCTGTGCGAATAATTACCCAAGGTCCATAAAGACGCCCTTCCGTTTCTGCATGGTTCGCAGCCATTTCTTTTGACCATAAGATAGTTATAGACCGACGTCTGGCGTTCGCAACGAAACCGTCAATCTTTTCCTGAAAGCGTGAAAATAGGGGTCAAAGCAAGTTATTGGCTTTGCGAGATCATGTTTGTTCAAACGAGTAGACATGATGCGTACTCGGCATCTCTCTCTGTAAGTGTCGTAGAAAACGACCACGCGGTTAAGCTGAAGGTGCGCCAGCAGCGATGCCGCTGCTTCTCCGTATTGCGCAAAAGATGCTCTCGTGGTCATAAAGGTCGGGGCTTGAGCCGGATCGTTGAAAAAGTTGTACGCTTGCGTATATCCACTTTTTTCGCCCCCAACGCGCGTACTGCATTGCAGAATGTTGAACTTGGACAACAAAAGTTGTTGGCTAATGGCCAAATGTTCCAGCACGTCGCCCACAAAGAAGGCAACGCGCTCCTTGTTGACGAACCGCAGGGTCTCTGAGAGTGCAGGACCCTTGTGTTAAGAGTAAGGAGAAGTGAATGCATGAGTTGAAGATCAAGAAGCCATTCGGTTATGGATATGCCGACTTCGCGTCTCACTCACCTTCTCGAAATTATGAGCTCCATAAACGATTTCGAATTTGACCGATGGATCGTGGTTCTCTCTGGTATTCCAGTAATCTACAAAAGCCTGCGTCGGCAAAAGATCTTCGTTCGCGTCGAAGCCGTCCGTTCCACTAAAGTCAGAAAGCCCCACATTGGTCAACGAAAACCTCAAATGAAATTTCTGGCCGTCTGCATGTCCTAACAAATCTTGATACCTACAATACAGGCTCGTACGTAACCTCCTCGGTTTCAGACGGTTTCTTGGGCCATATTACGCCTGGATGTGAAACGAGACCAAGATATTTACTATTCGTTGTTCAATTCGAAGATCTACGTACTTCGCACCCACCTATTTTGATTGTCGTCACTGTGGAGTTTCCCGACTGTTCGGCATAGGCAGCCCTCTTCAAGAGCACCAACACCAAACCAATCGCTATGGTAATAAAGCGCATTCTTGCTACATATATGGAGCACACATCCAACAAAGATGCACGTTTCGTCAAATCACTTTTGCAGAATATATTCCAGGAACCGCGATGAATTCACTCCTCTTCGGCTCTTTCATATTTGATTAATCTATCCGAATATGTTTGTGGAGGGAAAGAATATGTTTTCACATTTTTCACCAATCATCGACTGATCAAGGTTGCATCGACTTTCATCTAACCCTAGGTTTTACCACGTAGTAGCTGCGCAACTTTATGGAAGTCGACACCACTTACCCGAACAATCGGTGTCCAAGCAGACATACGTAACTTTCGTACGTTCCTAATGGTAAAACATTTGCGAGAATTTCTGATTGGCTTGCGCGAAGCTTGTTCACGAAATGCTTACATAACTGTCGATCTAAAGTTGACGTCCGATAAAGAGCGAAACTCACCGGAAAGCGATCAGCTTACATCCCTGATGTCAGCTGTTACTTTATCTTCACCTGAGCAGTTACCTGCACTCCGCACGTCCACGGTGGCTACATCATTCGTATCCTCCTGTCCATCGCTCCCCTATGCTCCCCTATTCACCTCCACCATCCTACAGCTATTCCTCCCCTGCATCCTCGACAACCTCTCCCTCACCACCTCCATTATGAGGATCCCGAAGCTCTGGCCAGTGGAGGAATAGCACCAACTCTCATAGCTCCCGCGGCCAAACACGTCCCAAAAGTCGCTTCTCAGCCTCCTAATTTCAAATCGATGCATCAATTATGTTAGACTGGATTGGCCCCAACTACATCACAATTAACAGGGTACGAGCTCGTGGCAAGAACGAGGTTGGTGAAATTAGATCCTTGGACAGGCATCATCACTCTCCTCTCGTTCCTCAAATGGATCCTCCTCCTTTTCCTCCTCAAATGCTATTCACGCTGCAACCCCCCTTTCCTCTTCTCGTTCCTCCTCTATGTTGAGTTTGTGACTTGATGAGCGAAAACGCGGAATGTTAGGGAGGGAGAGCGCGAGGCGGTCTCCCACATCTTGTATTCTAGACATGTTAGCTCTGCTAAGTCTGCTGCTCTGATTTTGCGAAGTACATGTGGCCGTCGCAACCGTTCTTCCCTTTCCAGCTTTCCATTTCGAAAAGCGCTTTCTCTTGTCACATTTGTGGTGCTGAGAGTAGATGGGGGTGTTTGGAAACGTCCGGGGTACGGTGAGTTGGGTCACTTGGTAGGATATGAGGAGGTGGGAGTTGCTACCATAGGGAATCGGTGCTGACGTGAATTGTGGGGACAAACGCTGCGACAAATGACTTTGAAACCGGACTTGAGAGTGGTGCTGAGTTGAAAGTGATTTTGGAAATGCTCTCACGAAGATCAAACTCAGACTTGGGCTAAGTAAAGTGAGAACCGAGCGAGTACCGGACAAGAACAAACGCATGGACTGGTTGAAGGGTTGAAGTCACCACGGGAAGTCGGACGGGAAGTTCGTTTCTTTTTAAGTCAAAGAAGCCAAAGTTCATTTCGTTCTCTGACTCTCACCGATCCAGTAGTTATCGTCGGTTGCAAAGTATCCCTTGTCAGCAATTCGCCCCTTCTGTTTCTTGGCGAGATCGCATGGTAGAAAAAAGTTTGGCGAAGCTATCTTCTTCCACTTCCACTTCCACTTACTGGTGTGGAAGAAGTAGTTCAGCCCCTCCGACACAGCATTCGCGGATGTGGTAGCAAGGACGAAAGAATCGAGCTGTGGGCGAAAGCAGCAAGTCATGTGCTGCGTGTGTGTTTTACTTCTAACTCGCAATTACTTCATATATTCAAGCATTCAGTATTCTACATCAGATCAACCAAAGGCAAACACTATTTACTTTTACAAAACGCAAAACCAAAACATTTTCCTCTCGCGCGATAACATCCCTTATTTCCCCGTCGAAGCTTATGGCGGCGGCGCCGCATACGGCCCCTTGTTGTACACGTTATATCCGGGACTTGAGTTGGCACCAGGACCGTAAACAGTAACAGGCTGTTGGCCAGACGACGACGACGACGACGGTCCATACACGACCGTTCCGGTTCCATTCGATGAAGGGGTATAAGCCGGAAGTTGTTCGCCCTCAGCCTGAGTTGTACTTGTCTGGCTACCGTTTCCGTTTCCATTTCCGTTTCCGTTCCGACCTTCCCGTTCCTTCTTCTCCCAACTCGCGACATCCTCAACGGTGACACTCCCATCCTTCTGCGGTTCGACCATAACCTCAGTCCCATCCTCGAGCTTGTACTTGATAGCCTTCTTCCCGATCGTGTAGAGGATAGCTTTCCGTGAAATCCCTCTCGCATCAATATACACCAACGTGCAATTCTTGACAACCCCCACCGTCTTCGCAGCCGCAAGTCCCGCCTCCGCACCATACTTGTGCTCAACATACTGCACAGTCGCGTTAGCAGCCTCCCTCGTAACATCCCTCGTAGCCTGATCCCAACTCTCGCCAACCTTCTCAAGCGATCGTGCCGTCGTCTGGACAAACTTCCACGCAGGGCTGTTCCGATTCTCGTTCTTATCCCCTGCGACAGATTTGTTGATTTTGCTACCGACTTTACCGGCGATGGTGACGACGGCTCGGACGGTTGCTCCGGAGATTTGGACGGCTTTGGTGGAGTAAGCGTTCATGGTGTCGAGGCGCTTCATGGTGGATTCTTTGACGACTGTGGGGGAGGAGTTGGGGATGGTGCGGTTCTTGACCTTCTCGCCTTGGTCTTTGATGGTTGAGCCGAGCATTGAAGCGCCCACGGTGATGCCTCGCGCGAGAAGGTCGGCTCCAGATGTCACGTAAGTGCCAGCCTTATCCCACATGGACACTTGTTGTTGGGGCTTTCCGTCCGCACCGTACTGAACGCCAGAGGTCATATCCACGACGACAGGGGCAGTCGAGTTGGAGGCGCCGACTGAACCACTGAGTTTCCCGTCTTCCATGTAGTTGACATCGTCCGCGACCACGCCGAGAACTTTTCCCGTTGGGCCCATGAGAACAAGCTTTTGGTGGTCTGCTGCTGACGCCGGAGCCGGGGGCACGGGCCGTTTCTCGTCGGACAGAACGGTGGAGGTGGAGGCCACAGTCGCAGTCGAAGCGATCGAAGACACCGTAGCACTTGAAGGAGCGGGTGCAATACTTGCCGCCACCGTGCTGGAGCTGCTCTGCGACGTCCGTGCAAAAGCAATCAAATCCTCAAACATGGCGATCTCCTCCGAGTTATCCGACAACGACCCCGACAAATCCACTCTGTAAATCATCCTTTCCGCCCCCATCTCCGTAAATACGAACGACTTCGGCCCAACCTTCTCCGAAAGTGTCGTCGGCAACAGTGGGAACGATACCTCCTTCCCCACCCCCGCCCCGTACGCATGTTTACCCTTGTCATTTGCGATAGTTGGATAGCTAGTGGGCGCTCCCGGAGGAACGATGGAAATGAATACCAGTTGCTCCGGTTGGGATATTTGGACGATGTTAAGGTCGCCTTGGGTGGTTGAACCGTCCATGTTGTGGCATGTTGTGTCGGGGAGAGAGAAGAGGAGGTCGCCAGGGACGGCGGCGTCGGAGAGGGAGAGGCTCGCGAGGGAGGGGGGGGTGCTGGCGCCGTTCTCGGGGTAACCGGATTGTAGCATGGTTGTGTGTGTTGTTGATGAGGAGGAGGAAACGCGGGTGGAAAATGGAATCCAAACAGGTTATAAAATAAGGTGATCCAGAAGGTGATCTAAGATTTGTGTGGATGTGTTGTTTCGCCTTCTCAGCCCCAAAAACCCCTTGGTATCCATACTTAGTGTGACGCCGAACGTGGACATCGACAACTCGACGAAAACCTTGACGTCAGCATGCGAGGGGAGAGCGAGGCGGAGCTATATGGGGGAGGTTCAGGGGGAGACCCAGGGCCACAGGGAGACGCAGAGCGGTTCGCTGCGACGTCGTCATGCTTATGTGAGTCTGAGTGCATGCCGAGTTTGGAAGATCATTCCCCTGTGAGGGGACGTGGCAGTGAAACGCATCTCCACTATTCTCTTTCAACAATTCTCCGAGACAACTCTCACTGACTCTGAATCAGTCAGGCTGACTCTCAAGGTGACTCTCAGGTGCCTTTCTGGATTAAACGTCTCCTTCTCCCCCAGCCTCTCGTGGCACCCTCTCCCCTTCCACAATCACATCAACAACATTCGGTCGATGTCAAGTTAATTTGTCTATAATTTGTCTCTCCAGCTCAGGGTCCAACTGTTCTATGCTCTCAATCTATGTCTAAACATCGCCTATTTACAATCTAAAAAGATCAACCGCTCCAATACGAGAGACTTCTCTCAAGGTATTGCCGAAGGTATAGCTGAAGTGGGTGTTGATGCCGTTTCGCTGCCCATGGGTTCATTTAATCTCCTAGTGACAGGACTGGTTGGAATGTCACTAGCCGGCCCGTGTGCTCCCAGCATTGACGGATCAAATGCTATTCTTCGTGTGAGGAGTCGTACGTCGTTGAAGTTTTGGATGATGATTAGGTTCTGTTATCGTGGTTGTGATGTTTTCGGGAGAAAGGCACGGAGAGAAGATGGTTAGATCACTCGGCTTCACGGCTGCCCCGGCCCCATACTCTCCCCATCCAGCAACCCTTGTTTTCCTTCCTCAAAAGAGTTACTTACGCTAATTGCTGGAAGTATCAGCGCCATTCCCGCCAAAATCCCAATAGCCTGTCCATCCTTTGGCACGACCGCCATAGACACCATCGACACCATCAAAGCCCCCACAAGCATACAAAACCAAACAAGCATACGGATGGATCGTGAGAGCAACGGGTTCATTTCCGTCTTTGGTGAGAACCTTTTCACCCGGCGACGGAGTTTGAGCATGAATGTGATTAAGGCGCCGACTGAAGGGGGGTGAAAGAAGTGAAATGGTGAGCGAGGTGATGTCTTTACCAATTGCACGAAGAGATTTGAGAGCGGACTTACATGTTAGGGACCAAAGTGCGATGTAATAGGCGACAAGGAGGAGAGAGGCACCCAGAACTGGTGTTGAGACGCTGCATAATTTATGGCCCTCTCGTTCCATGATCAGGCAGTGCATGAAGATGCCACCGATTCCGAGACCAAGAATAGTGGGGATCCCGAGCAATATGTATCGGCTCATTATTCCCAAGGCGAAAACTAATGACAAGTAATAGGCAGTAATCGGCAGGTTTAGACATTGGCTCGATTGAAGATAGAGTCTGAGGCATGTGTTGGCAAAACTTACTTCTCGCGGAAGGCTTTACTATTTTCAACCTTTGAGGAGAAAGAATGCGCACCGGGTTGTGGGGTGAGTCCATGCCTGTCAATCCAAGAACACAAAGTGCCCAACCGAACGGAAAAGTAGAAAAAGAATACTCAACTGTTCACCCATTGCCCCACACACCAAAGTCTGGGTTATCATAATAAACCCAAACACACCATTAATAGCCCACACATACAATCGATCATACAAGGCGGCCTTCGCATCCCCTTGATACTTGGTCGCCACCATAAGCGTAGCCCCCGACCCCGACAATAGAGCCCCTCCCCACGATATTATCCCCACAAGCAACATGCTGTTCGCCAAAGTCCATCCCCACCGGCGCCGTATATTATACACGATCCATATCGAGCCCCCACATATGCCGAAGACAAACGTGGCGAGCATCAACCCGACAACGCAGTATAGGGTGACGATAATGTCCTCGCGAGGCATTGAGGCGACGGCGGTTGCGGGTCCGTCCGGCACAGCCGAACCCGTATCGAATATGAGCAATCCTGCAGCTGGGGTATCCATATCCATCGCGCCAAGAACAAGAGCTGGAAGATTTCAACGACTGCGCTAGTCCGGTCCCGAAGGCAAGTCGGGGAAAAGGGTTCAAAGCTTTTGTTGATACGGCGGTCACTCCATTTGCTCGCGGTCGCTTCTTGTAAACTTGTTGACGGTGAGCGATCCGAATTCGAGGGTTTGATCGAGGTAGCGTTCACGGGGGAGTGATCTGTAGTGATTATGGTTACGTTGTCCTCCAGCTTTTCTCCATTTCTCATATCATCCTCCTCTCCTATCTGTTCTACAGTCCCACCGCAAATCCCACCGACTCAAACGGTGAAACGGTCGCGCGGAATGTGTGAAACAAGGTTTATTCTTGGAGGCGCGACCGCGTTCTTTCCGTTTCAGGCAAGAGCACCACACAAAGCGGTCCCACTTGCGAAATGATCGGAGATCAACCTCCTCCAAAATCTCCTCAGTCTCCTACATATAATACTCGGCACAGGTTGGCGAAAGGCGCGCAACGCCATTCTATTCTGACTGCAAGAAATCAATTGTAAGAGCATCTCCCAAGTCTGGCGCTGAGTCTGGCGCTGAGTCCGGCGTAAAGAATCATTTACGTAATTAGTATTTGCGCTCTATTTGCGCTTTAGTACAGGCAGATGATGAGGCAGGCGTGCATTCTTGTGCGCTTCCTGCCCTTCCTCACGCTCCACTCTCATCACTCTCATCCAGACTCTCATCCATTTACAATAACGTCGAAAGTGATCCGCACGTTCTGATCTGCCTCTGAAGCAGAATCCGAACTCATGCAGATGCGCAGGGCTAGCAGGCAGAGGCAGAATGCTACCAAGGGCGTTGACATACCATCAGTACCAGCATGCTGACCAGCTGGCACCGCTCTTACTCTCTTCGGTCGCCGTTTACCGCTGCCCATTCCTTGCTGAGTCCATCTGCCGTTTTGGCCCTACATCCTCTCTCACTCAATCGATCTCAAATCACAGCAACGTCCATCCAGATCATGGAATGCCATATGACTTTTTGACTTCGACATGCATAGCGCGGAGTGAGCTCGGAGCGGTGTCACTTACGAAAAGTCGGCGAAAAGTCACGCATACATAGCCTTAGAACATAGCACAGTGGACCCTTCTTCTTCCAGAAGTTCAGTACTCCAATCGATATAACCATGAACTCTTGCCTTTCAAGAAAGTGATCGAATTAGGATATCAGCTCTCAGCATCTTTCAAGACGGGGACGGCGGGCGAACGAGATAAATATGTCTTATTTTGACCATATGATGCAAGCGGCGGTGGCTCAGTCGGTAGAGCGTGGGTCTCATAATCCCAAGGTCGTGAGTTCGATCCTCACCCGGCGCAGATAACATTAGTTGTATTTTTTTTTTTCGACTTCACCTGGCTTAATGCACCTTTTTTGCTGGTTTTATATTTGAAATTCAGGGGTTGGAAGTCTGGAACTGTGGACTAGGGACGGGACTGGGGACGAAATGAGGAATTGGTTTGGTTGGGACCTGGTTCCGGGTTGGTTGAAGGGCAGGTTCTTTGAGGGCAGTCGTTGGTTTTTGGTTTCTGCCAGCTGCGCCAGCCTGCGCCACACTTGGCTTAACCAAAACGCTCTTTTTGATGGGGTGATACAGACATCACACATCGTTTTCTTTCACATTCACAGTCTCGGAAAACCCGCAAAAAACCCCCCTTCCTTGATCGTTACTCATTGTTTGCTCATCCGCCATCTCGCTCCCACTCCCACACCCCTTCCATTCTACCTTCCATTCCACACACTCTGACACTCTTAATCAATCGTTAGTCGAGATCCACCATTATCTTCTTCCACTTCTACGCACGCCTTTTTTTGGTTGACTGGTTTGCTTGTCCCAAGAGGGGTAGCTCTCCGGATTTCTTCTTCACAAGGCAATAACAATTCCATAAATGGGGCTCGCCCTGTTTGTGGAGCGCTCTGGGCAAATCCCGAAGATGGTTTCTTCTATTTGTCTTCAAGGATAATCGATGAGTGCACATCCATATGTATACGCGGGTTATAGTTGTGAACGAAAGGGGAGAGACGACATGGTTATGGATGGGTTACGGGACTTATGGGGCGGAGACTCTGTTCCTCCTCCACGTCCGCATTGGGACTTTGCTCCAGACCCACTTCGTCGTCCAGCTTGATATCACGCTTACGATTTGAGACTAAAAATAATTGAAGTCCGCACAATCTTTCACGCCGGTGAAGATGATTCGCTGCTGGGAAGCCAAAGCGCTCGCGCCGTGTATCTATGCTGGAGGATTCATTTACTGCCATGCTCATTGTTGATGATGCCCGTCAGATCTGGCTGCGTGGGCGCCTTGCTATGAGCATGCCACCGCCCAAGGCACCGCCCAGACGCGCAGCAGAGAGCATGGCCATGCTAATAACACAAATGCAATCTCCCCTTGCTCTAAAATCTCGTGATACAACTCCCTTTCCCTATTCTTTTGGTGGCCGCCAAAATAATATTGTAGGGACAATGTGGAAACGTACCGCGTCGGAATCGGGACTGGTCTCGTCCTCTAGCTTCGGAACTGCCAATACTGCCGACGTCGATGCTGTTTGAACTGGGAGATTCGAAGTAGTGAGGTTTCCGCCGCCGTGTGCAAACCATGGTAGTAATGCCACGAAGAACAGTCAAGTCAGAGTCGTGTGGGTCCAGCGACAACCTTCAGTCATATCGGACCCCACACAAACCCACCAGCACTCACATCGCCCAGACAAATCAGATCAGCGTCCCACCCCTCCCTCTCCTCCTCTTACTTCTCGTCGCCGTTTTCACCTCCCCTGTCCTCTCCCAACCCCAGCGCACCTCCACCAACCCCGACCTTCCCGCAAACTTTCCCTGCGCATCCGGCAACACCCCCGTCATACTCAGCGCCATCAACACCCTTACCGTCGAGGTCCAGCTCCTATGGATAGATCCCACCTGCCGAGAAGTAAACTTCGGCACCATCCCGCCCTCGAGCGGCAGTGCCACCTTCAACTCAACAACACCCCAATCTTCGCATTCGAATCCGTCGAATCCGCAGCGCGGAGAGGTTCTCTTGGATACCTTTGTTGGACATGGGTGGATTGTGAGGAACTTGCGGTCAACGCAGAAACCTGTTATGGATACCTTTATTGTGGGGTCGGCGCCGAATCAGACTTGGGTTATTGGGTCTAATAATACGCAAAATAATGGAGGGGTTGGCGGGAGGGATGGTGCGGGTGTAGCTGCGGTGGCATCACCTAGTGGAGGTGCTGGAGGGGGCGGCAGTGGTGGTCTGCTGTTTGGGCTCCTGTTTCTAGGTTTGGGAATAGCGTTTGCGATCATGGGTGCTGCTGTCGTCTACATCATGTATCGGAATCTGAAGCAGCGGAGAAGAGCGATGGAACAGACAAAGGGAAAGACCACTATGAAGAACACCATCTCGACAGTCCGGGAACCCGTGGCCAAAGACGAGGAGTTGGGAGATACTGCGGGATTCGCGCTGGTTAGTTCCGCGAGTGCTGGCACCGTGGAACGCAGCAAATCTGTGAGGGACCCCGACGCGTTGACGATCAATACATCCATGTCAGCGAGCACGCTTGTGCATAGTCCTTTCACATCCACACCCAAAACTCCTAAACAACCCCTTCCAACCCCGGATCCTGACGCGATTAGGTCCGCTACCTTGGGACAAATTCGCCCACCACAACTAGCAGTAAACACCGACTATCCGAACACCACGCCCACCGAAAGCTCTAAAGAATCACTGGCACCTCCCCCCCTAGCTACAGCATCAACAACATCACAAATGCGCTCAATATACTCCCGCTACGATTCGGGGCCTTTACGTCCACAATCAACAATATCATTCCAGTTCTCTCCCCTCGAAGGTCCACACAATAGTGTGACGCGGTGGCCTTCCATAACACGATCATCCTCCATACGAACCGATTCGCGGAGTCTCTCTGAGCGGGTGAATGGATCACTGGCTCCTCCACTTTCGGGACTTTCAGGACCACGCACATACAGCTACCAAACCGGCGTTCCCTCTCTACTCCTAAACACCCCCGAAGGTGGCCACACAAGCGTGATTCACAAAGGAGGGACCTACAAAGTGAAGTACCCTCATGCCAAGAACATGGAAGACGAAGTGGAGACGCATGCAGGGGATGTGGTTCGGATTCATACGCTTTATGATGATGGGTGGGCGCTTGTAACGGTTGATGGGAGGGATGTGGCGGGGATGGTGCCTGTGGCGACTTTGGATACTGGAGCTGCGTTGGACTTGGAGCCAGCTCAAGATACCCGTTCAGAGTTGTTGGAGTCGGCATCGTGATTTGATTATGAATTAATTATTTGAATAATGGTGGAAGACTTTGTATATATGTTTTCATGCTGCATATTGTGTATACTATTCTTGTATATGGCCATAGGGAAAGCGCTCTCGACGTTGTCAGCCCGAGAGCACTTTCCAAAAATGTATATGTTCTGGAATCCGGCAGGAATCTGGGTGTTGTTGCGAATATGCTTTTCCGACGGCGCGCTCACACGGGCAGTCAATCCCCCTGGCTTGCCTGACTTATCAAACCATGACAAACTTTACTCTGAACCTTACTCCGATTATTACTGAGAGCTTCCATTTTGGATTTTCTTTTAGAAAACCGAGAGAAAACGTCCGCTGTGCACCCCGTTCACCCACGACGCCGTCTAGAATGAAACTTACTTCTAGTTCTCCTCCCCTTCCAGTCACGCGGTCGTAAAAGGAATCAATGGACAAGAGAAACTATGAACCAGAACCGTGTCGCGTCGCGGTGTTCGTCGACTCTATTTTCGACGGCCGGCGGAGTTTGAGAACGGCCTTATGCAGAGTCTTATGAACGGCAACACGGGCGTGAATCAGGGCGTGAATTGGAGTCTTTGGGTCATTTGGGTTAGTCTGGCGGACTTGGCTTTAGGTCGCACCACAAATTACGGTAGCGATCATCCCGATCACCGACTTGATTACGTTTCTACATTCAGCCCAGAAAACCCCCAAAACCCAGAAAACGCGCCCAAAAACCAAAGATTACAAAAAACACGAACTTGATTTTTCCAAAATACGCTTTTCGCTCCATCGTTCCATCAGGCACAACAGGCACACAGGCATCATCAGGCACATGTGAACCGGACGGACGGGTTCGGTCCTGGAGGTTTCTGGGCGGATATCTAATCAACGCGCGCTGATCCACACGTTACCTTTTCCCACTTCAAATCATGGTTCAAATCATGGTTTCTGGTATTTGTGATCGTGTAAGTGCAAGAAGAGAACTGTGTTTGATCACATCGTTCCGCAAGGGAAAGGAAAAGGAAAAGGAAACGAGGTTAGGTATATTTGCGGCAGCGACGTCTGTACGGACATCGTTTCTTTTTCCTACCTAGGGACTATATCTCTTTCCCGTCGCTTTCGCCATATCGAACGCGCGCTCGCGAAACTGTAAAATCGAGTGAGGGCTGATGGGATTTTCGCCGTGGTTGCCGTCAGACATGAGGACGTGAGGAATCCGAAGCAAAAAACCATCAGTCCCGGAGAAAAGAATAAGCAGTTATGCCACGACATCGACGGAGACAGGGGCTTTCGCCTGTTTTCGTCCTTTTGATTTTGCTGTCATTGGTGCAGGTGTGCGCTGCCATCCCGCATCCACATCCAGAGCCTCAGACTCAGTCCGCCGACAACAATAACAACAACAACAATAACAACAACAACAATAACAACCAAAACAGATCCCCCGACCTCCCCAGCAGACTCCCCTGCTCCTCCCGCTCCTCCTTCAACGCCGACCTCTCCATCGTCAACACCCTCGACATCCCTATCCAAATCTTCTGGCTCGATTTTGACTGCAACGAACGGCCAGCAGAGCGAATTCCCCCAAATAGGAGGGAGTCTATCCGGACGTTTGCTGAACGATCATTTGTGGCGAGGAGGGCGAATAGTACCACGTCGAATGCGGGTGCAGGGCCAGAACGTGATATTGCGGTGGGGGGGTTGGTTTCGACGTTTGAGGTGCCGAGGAGGAGGACTCCGACGTGGAATATTAGGTTGCGGCAAGGGGAGACGAGTACGCGGTCTTCGACGGCGATACCGTCCCCGGAAGCGACGAGTACGACTTCTTCGAGTGTGGAGATCACCACTATCACTACTACAACTACCATCCAACCTACGACAACGACCGTCGCAACTACTTCCGATTCTACACCCGCCCCCAGCTCATCTTCGACGGTCCTCCCAACCACAACCATAGTCCACACAACGGTAGAAACCACAACCATAGCAACCACAACCGCTTCAAGTACTTCCAGCAGTATCCGCATCATCATAACGGCCGACACAAGCACTAGCACTAGCGCTACCACCACCACCACAACCACCTCCTTC
The DNA here is from genome assembly GCA_027596845.1 of Quaeritorhiza haematococci. NCBI lineage: Eukaryota > Fungi > Chytridiomycota > Chytridiomycetes > Quaeritorhizaceae > Quaeritorhiza > Quaeritorhiza haematococci. The sequence goes on along the minus strand of JADGJF010000106.1, from coordinate 2,742 downwards.
TCCTCCGAAAACACACCACCGCCATTCATGACCAACGCCGCCATCAACTCCGCCGAAGTCGGAGCCGCCGCCTCAGCATCCAACCCCACCTCAAACCGCACACTCGTCATCGTAGGTTCTGTCGTCGGCGGTACACTTTCCGTTGTCTTCATCTCCATCGGTGTCGGGGTCCTCTGGGTCTACCGCCGGGAAAGCCGTTTCGGCAGAAAGATATGGGGCCGTTTCGTCGACCAATCTCCCGGAAGCGTCAACACCTGGCCCGGGTCTCGCTCACACCGCTCTTCCCACTCCGCACCCGCCAGTGCATCCGCATCGCAACCGGATTATGATCAATCGAATTCGAATCCAAACTTTTTTGAGAAGTTGGGTCTCGGGGCGGACTGGGAAAATGGACATATGACACCAATGACACCCACTTCGACACCTCGAAACTCTTCGCTACCCCCACTAGATTCGAACATCGAAGCCGCAGCAGCTGCCGGTATTCCGTCGACATCACCCCCCGCATACAGCACGATGTCGCGGAGCGAGGGACCAGGTCCCTTGCCCGGCAGGACTTACGTGGTCAAGTACCCACATAGAGTCAACCTCCCCGACGAGCTGGACGTGGAAAGTGGAGAGATGGTATTCGTGAATGCATGTTATGATGACGGGTGGGTTTTTGTGAGTCGGGTGGGGCCGACGGAGGTGTGGGAGGCGGAAGGGCGGAGATGGAAGGGGGTGGTTCCAGCGATGTACTTGGATCTTGAGGGGAGTGGTGGTGATGGCGTGACTTGAGACCTCGCGACGTTTGGAATCTTGATGCGTTTGTTCAAGGCAAGGACGTACGGCTCTGTTTGCGTTGACGTTTTCGGCCACCCAGATCTGAGACGTCTGAGGGAACAACCAATTTGTGAATAGCGAAGGGACATTTATAGCACATATTGTATTCAATCTGAGCCTCTCCGTCGAACAGCAACTCGCTGATCTGTCGGATATCATGTACACTCTATCGTAGATAAACATTCTGACTTGTGAATACTCACTATACTCGATGACAAGCGCAGGACGTTTCCTGTCATCACTTTTAAATCGTCGGATGTGCACAAAGTCGAGTACCGCTCAAATACCGCCTTCGTCTCATATATCTCTGACCCATTTGGCATCTTTTTCGCACTGCAAGGCTCCCCCACCTGCCCTACCACCTGCCCCACGCGATTCTGTCGGGACCGTTGGGGAGAGACAGTTGAGGGTGATAGTTTACTGTTATGTTGCGGCTTGTGGTCTGTTGCTGTGAGGACTGTGGCAGGACTGTGGTGCGTTTGTTCAAAAAAGCGAAGGTATTCTCGTGATGGAGCTTGCCATCTCCGACAATGCTGCGAACCTCCGAAGGCCACCATGATCATACCTATGGCCAAAAGAACCTCCACAGCAACACGTCCCTTCTTTCTGCACCCTTTTCTATGTTTCTCTCTGCACGCATTCCATGATCAGTTCCTTTTTTTCCTTCATTTTCACGGAAACTCTCGACGACGTCAACTCGTAATGTACATCTGTCTCGAAAATACCGACACACACCACTAGCATCCTCCATCCCTTGTTAATAAATAAACGAAAATGCAGTAATCTCTTTGCTTTCCAAGTTGCCTTCATGACGGCTCCGGGATCTGGTCCATGACATTCCTCTCCAAAGTGCCAAACGTCCGCGAAAGTTCGCCCCGTGCACAGGACTTTCCTGTCTTTTATGTCACTCCTCTTCTCCCCTTCAATTTCCAGTCCCGCTCTTGTAGTGCAATATATGTACGAAAAAAGAAATTTCTTGACCTTGGGAAAGAACCGCCACTGTTTCCTCGACATGGTCCGAAACTTAGGCGTGTCAGATACCGTTCCTCAATCTCTTTTAATTCTACTTGCTTTTCAAGCTCCTCCAATTTATTTGCTCTCCCTTCCACATGGGCGACGGCAGTAAATACATCTGAAGTGACTATCATTCCGGTCTGACATCAACTCTGAATTCGAAAGTCGGGGACAGTAAGGACCAAAAGGAATAAATGGTACCTATCGGTTTCTCTTTGCAGTATGCGTAGATCCGCGTTAAGGGCAGACGGGGGTCTTCTTTTGTTAAACGGTTTGCCACACCTCTGGGATGAGCTCGAGTGGCTGTGTTACATCTGGAACTGAAAATAAGTTGGCGATACGCAGTATTCGTATATCGACTTCCATATTGTCCTGTAGAAGCAGTCTACTTTGTCCATATCCATCAACCTCGCCATTGCGAACTCCGCAATGAAACAGATGAAATTCGAACCTGCTGTTGGTTTTTTTGGACTCTCGCGGCTTTTGGTGGGTCCAGGGTGATACGAGGGTGGCTTTTCAACAGGGCTTCGACAGCGAGCCAAATGAAGAGCGGCAGTGACACGCGACGCCCATTGGCTGGTTCGTGTCTCTGTTTGGACTTTGCGAACGCCGCGTCGACTTGCAGAACACTTCATTCCAGCACCGAGACGACGTCCAGGACATCCCCCGCCGGCCGTCACCGTTGCCGCCACCCTCCGCGTCGAATTGCCGCCGTGCGGGCGACCATCGCTTTCTGAACGCCGTTTGCAAGCTTCAAGTCCGACGTTGAAACATTGAATAAAGATTTATAGAAGGAACACATTGCGCTATGATGGCAACTACGACCTCGGCTAATGGGCCCGCCGGCTCCAGCCCGGAACGCATGCCTCCAAGAAAATCAAGTTTGAATTACGAAACAGGTCCCCT